>PVHY01032052.1:0-12155 GCA_004024945.1 Uropsilus gracilis | reverse complement strand
CCCCTGCCTTGCTCCCTGGGGTGTCTGCAGAGGCACCTGGTAGGCAACACCTCCTGTGTGCGCAAGCCCATGTGGGCGGGGTGGGGGGCGCCGCGGGGGGCCCACGTGTCTCTGGGGGCGGGTGACTCACCGTTCGGATCTCAGGGGCGGGGCAGGAGCCGGGCAGGGGCTGCAGTGGCCCCCGCAGGCGGCAGCCGTCACTCCACACACACAGGTGACCCTGGTCCTCACGGCCCAGGCACTGGGAGCAGTCGGGGCTGCCCATGGCACAGTTGTAGACCTCCACTGGGGAGACAGGAGCCCGTGAGCCCCGCAGCCCGCACTCCGCACCCATCTCTGGACAACCCCCCCCCCCACAAGTCCTGGCTCTGAGGATCAGGGCCCCTGGAGTGTGCAGTTGGCCCGCCCCTCCCGCCCCGGGCCTGTGTGGGGCTGCTGGTCAGCCCCATAGGACAGAGGAGGCCGGGCGCAGAGGTGGCGGCGGGGGTGTGTGTGTGAGACCTGCCCGCAGCCTGCGCCTGCACGCGCGGCAGAGCCAAGGCCCCGTCCAGGCCCGCGTCAGTCTGCCCGCCCGCTCAGCGGAGCGCCAGGCGCGCAGGAAGCCGAGACCGGGGTGGGTCTGGCGGGTGCGGGGGCCGCAGACCCTCGGCACGGCCCACGGAAGCGTGCAGGCAGGGTTCCCCAGGGCCCCGAGTGTGCAGGCCGGGTCTAGGGCCCCGTGCCACCAGGGATGTCCGAGGCGCCACGTGGACATAAGCGCCCTGGACGTTGACTTTAAAGCATCTAATAACGTAAGGACACCAACCGCGGTTTGGGGGTGCTAGCTGGGCCCCCAACATTGTCGAGCGGCTCTGTGTGGGGCCTCAGCACATGCCGCGGGCCCTCTGCAGAGCGGCCTGTGTCCTTGTCTCCCACCGGACGGGGGTGGGGTGGGAGGGGGGCTCAGCAGGGCGCGGAAGTAAGCCGAGGCCCCGGGGCATGGCGCCGGCCCAGGCCCTGCGCTGAGGTCAGCGCGGCGGGACTGGCCGGCCCAGAAGGGCAGGGCTGCGGGCCAACAGACGACACAGCTGTGACCACGTGGTGAGGACTGGCAGGAACCCGCCAGGGCCAAGTGGCACCCTTTGTGGCTGAGTGCCCTGTGGCCAGGGGCGGTGCGCGGGGGTCCCCCACCTGTCATTGGGTTGGGGCTGTCCAGAAACCGGGCTGGCCGCCCCTTTAGCTGGAGGCTGAGTGGAAACACCTGGCTCTTCTGGGTCGTGTGCAGCTGCAGAAAGACAGGAAAGCGCGTGGCGGCTGCGGGTGATGTCAGGGTGCTGCCGCGGGAGGGCGAGCCATGGGGATAGACAAGGGCAGGGCTGGAGGGGCTGGGGGTCAGCAGCAGGAGGAGGAGGGTAAGACAAGAAGGAAGGCGCGCAGCACCGCCTGGAGCCATGCAGGCCTCCCCCCGCTCCCCAGCGGAGCCACTCCACTCACCACCACGTGGCTGCAGCGTACGGCTGATTCATTCACCCACACGGCCTCAAAGGTCTCCTCGGGCCCGAAGCTACACTCGAGGGCTGCACCCTGTGGGAAGCAGAGGGCAGGGGCGAGGAGAAGCAGGTCAGCACCCATGGCCTCCAGCTCCGTCACTCAGCATGCACCCCTGGCCTGGGGAGCGGGCTTCGTGCCGCTCTGCCTGGCCTGAAGCCTCTTCTAGAATGTCCTTCCCTGACAGCCATCTTGGCAGCCGCGTGAGCCAATGCCTGCGAGAGGCGAGGAGCACGTGAACACCCAGTACACTGGCCTGTCACCTCCATGCCGCTGAGCCCCTCTCCCACCGCCAGTGACCAACCCGGGGCGTCACTCTGCTCACAGCATCCAGATGCTCTTGCACGACCCATGCCAGGTTCAGCCCAGGGGGCGCCGTGCCCAACCAGTCAGATCCCACTGGCCATACCACGCCCATCCTGCCCCTGGCCCTGGCCCTCCCCTTTACCCAACAGCCGCCCCACTCGCCCCCCAAGACTCAACACTGACATCAACTTGCAGCAAATGCCCCACGTTTCCTAAACACCCTCGTCACGCCGGGGGCACCCTCACTCGCTGCTTCACTCTGCAGTGAGTCTGCGGGTGTGTGCGGGGAGCTGTCAGGGCCCAGCGCCTGCTCCCCATCCTGGTCGGCCGCCACCCTTTCCCCCGCCCGCTCTGCTCACCCTGTCCCCCCACCCGCCAGGGAGCCGTGGGGCTCGGGCTCTGCCGCCTCCAGGGGCAGCACACGGCAGCTGTGAGAGCTCAGGCCCCAGGTCCCTCAGACCCGGGTTCAAATCCCCCTCAGCCGCTTCCCAGCCGTGCAGCCCTGTGTGGGCAGGGGCGCCCCCTCCCTGAGCGGAAGCAGGCGCCCCTCTTGCCGGGCGCAGGGCACACAAGGCTGTGTGTCTGCAGTGGCGCCCGACGCGGGCTGGCCGCTACTAGTAGGGAGGAGGCGCCCAATGAATGTCTGTTGGCTGATGAGGTGCGCGCCCCCCCCTACCCCACCCCCAGCCTGGCACAGGCCTCCGAGGAGCCGCGTCACTAAATATTTGCTGAGTGAACGCACTTGGCTTTTGCGTGTCAGCCGAGCCCCCGCCGGCCACGGCGGGACTTCCTGTTTGCGCCCGTCCCGGTCCCCATGGCTGGCAGATGCGGCCACCAGGCCCTGGGCCCTGAGGCCCCACGGAGGGGGCTGCAGGAGGGCTGCGGGGCTGGGAGATGGGTCCGCCTGCCCAGGCCCGAGCTGGCCCTGGCTCCCAGGGCAATGGGCCCCGTATCCCTCCCTGAGCCACTGGGCTACCACCCTGCCCCGGAGGGGGTTCGGACACCCACCCCTCGTGTGCCAGGGACCGCCGAGGGGTGAGCGAGGGCAGACACCAGGTGCATCCCGGAAAGCAGCAGCCGGCGCCCCGCCCAGGGCGGCCCCCGGGGCCCCACAGCCAGCGAGCAGCGGCTCCCCGCAGAGCCCCGGCCCGGACCTCCGGCGCATCCCCATTGCCCGGCACGTGGCCCCCACGTGTGACAGCCGTCCCGGGCCTCAGCTCCCCCGTGGAAGCGACAGATGGCGCGTCCCAGGAGCTGGGGAGGGGGGTGGCTGGCTCACTGCCAGGACTTGTCAACACTCCTCCAGAGGGACCGAGAGAGGGGCTGCATCCCCGCCCCCCACCCAGATGGGGGAGGGGGAGGGGAGGCTGGAGGCTGGGAAGAGCACTTGAGCGGGAGTCCTGGACCAGGGTCAAGCCCAGCCCCCGCTGTGCGACCCGGCCCAGCCCCGCTTCCAGCTCCCCTGACCCGGTCTGGGGGCGGGGAGAGCAGCCCCGGGGTGGACCAGCTGTTCTCCGAAGACCTGGCAACCCTTAGCCGGGGAGGCGGCCCCCCAGGGTCACGAGTCCACCTGGTGGCGGGCTGGCCGCGGGGACCACGAGGACTCGTGTCCACGCCGAGCCTGGCTGGGGTGGGCTGGCCCCCAGGGGGCTTTCGGGGCGGGGCAGCTGGGAGCCCGGCCCGCAGGCAAGGTGGGCGCTGCCCAGGCTTCCCTGGTGGGTGGCCTGTTGCCCCCCAGGGCTGGCCTGGCCACCCGCTCCCCTTCCTCCCGGCCCCCAGCCTGTGCCCCCTCAGCCCTCCACTTACCTGGAAATAGGCGGCGTTGGCCACGGGCACGGGGATGCTCTGGGAGCTGCCGGTGGGCACGGGGGCCAGGGGTGCAGGCAGGATCTGGGGGCACTCCTGGGGGCTCTGCATCCAAGCACAGGGGGGCACAGGCACGTTTCAGGAGAGACAGGGTCTGCGGCCACCGCAGCCTGCTGGTGGCCCTGACCTCTGGGGAGGTGCCGTGTGGTGAGGCCGCTAACCCCGTCAGGGCACCCGGGCGCCCCCATTGCCCCTCCGTCCAGTCCCTCATGATCCCATGGGCAGGTGTCTTCACTAGCCCCACTGACAGGTGAGGAAGCTGAGGCACAGAGCAGCGAAATGGGCCATCCACCGGGGAGCCCCTCCCCGCCCAGGGCCTCGCCTTCCCCAACGTTCCTCTCCGAGGCCCCCCGGCTCCGAAGACGGAAGCACGCTTCTCCTTCAACAGGAAACCCCCCGGGAAACTGCGCCCAGAGCCCGGGGCCACCTCTGCCCGCGGCCAGGGACGGGGCAACTGGGGGTCCTAGAGAGCCACGCCCACACCCAGGCCCACCGCCTCCAGAGCTCCTGGGTCTGCCCCCGCCTGGCACGGGGAGACCCACACGAGAAACGGCTCCCGACACCCCACAGCGACCCCCGCGCCCACTTTACAAACTGGGCAGCTGAGCGGGAGGAGGGGCAGCCGTTTCTCATGCGGGCCGCGCTGCCCAGCTTGTGGCCGAGCCCCAAGTCAGAAGCCCGCGTGGGGGGGCGTCCCCGGGGCAGGGCAGGGGCTGGTGGGGGAGGCTCCCTCCCGCCGGGGCTGCGCTGGGAGCCGAGCGAGTCGCCGTCCCTCTCTGAACTGCCATCCGCCCGCTGCCATCCCGTGCGTGACCCCTGGGAATTTCGGGGGACGGAGCCCATGTGCTTCCAATCGGGGCTGCGGTCGCTGCCAGCTCTGCTCTGCAGCTGCGGGGCCCTGCGCGCTGCCTGCTCCCCCCGCCCGGGGTAGGGGGCCGGCGGGAGGGGCAGGCGGGCGAGGACCAAGGCGGGGACCGCTCCCACAGGCAGCCCCCCCAGAAGACGGCTGTGGGGCCATCCCTCAGGGCCCCGAGCTCCCCCTGACCCTGCAGCCGAGGCCACGTGGCGCCTGGGCCCGTTCTGCAGCGTGCGGTCGAGGCCCAGCGTCCTGGCAAGGCTCTGCCGCCCCGTGGCACCTCCCCAGCTGGCCACCCGCCCCGGCCCCGGCCTCTGAGTCTGCCTGGGCCTTTGGGGAGCCTCCCCCCGCTGGGCTTAGAAAGACCAACCCTGCTCCCTTGCCGCAGGTGGGCGGCGGCCCCACCGGGGCCCCCACGATGGTCAGGGGTGCGCACGACCCCAGGCGGTGGACCAGAGACGGGGCTTCTGCGAGTCACCGGACCAGAGGAGCCTTTCTTGGCTCCCAAGGGTGGTGGGCGCTCGGGAGCCTGCCTAGAGGCCATCTTGGCCTCCCGAGGGGGCTGCCTGAGCGTGGAGGCCACCCGGAGGGACAGGAGGCCCCGGGGACACTGCTGGGCCCCCTGGGTCCTGCTGAGCCTGAAAGTGACGCGCCCTCCCTGGCTTCACACACAGGAGCTGATTAATCCTGTCATGGGAGGGAGGTGTCAGGCTGCACCCGGCTTCCCTGCTGGCACCAGCGCCGGCCTCTCCCAGCCCCAGCCCAGCCATCCACACGGCAGGAGGCGGCCCGGGGCAGACCGGTCACGTCCGCAGGCTCGACAAACCACCGCGCCCACGCTCCAGGCAGAGCCAGGAGGCAGGACGCGGGGACGCTGGCAGCGGGGACGGGGCAGGGGCAGCGGCTGCAGGAGCCACAGTACACCGGGACGCGGGCCCAGCACAGGGGGGGTCACGGAGTCCCTCCCAGCCCATCATCAGAGCAGAGAAAGAGGTGCCGGGGTGGGGGGAGGCGCCCTTGGGGGCCAGCGAGGCTGGAAGAGTCCCTACAGCTTTGCCGAGGCCGCTCCTAAGTGAAGAATGCAGCAAACAGGCCCTGCCCACCCCGCTCCTGGCCGCGCAGCCGCAGGCCTGCAGGAAAGCGGCTTATAGGGGTGCTGCCAGACACACCTCCAGGCCGGCGAGCATCTACGCACCCGTCGGGACCCAGCACAAAGCTCCCCTTCTCAGAGAGGCGCCCCCAGCCCACCCAGCAGCGACCACCAGCTCCCGAGAGGCACGGCGGCCACTAAGTGAGCAGCTAGTACGTGCCAGGGCCAGAGCTGGTGCCTGACAGGCAGAACCCCAGCTTCTGACCACAGCCTTTGAAGCAGGCCCCACTTGACAGCTGGGGAAACGGCCGAGAGAGGTTCGGTGGCTGGCCCGGGGCCACACAGCCAAGGTCACACCTCTGGCACTTGGTTCTGACCGGGAGGACAGAACGTCGAACAGGGCTCTTTCTTGGGGCTTAATCCAGACTCGTGCATACCCCCGGCACTCAATAAATGCTGAGCACAGTGTTGAGGCTGGGTCCCCCCTGCCCCCGTGGTGGGGCGCAGAAGCAGCTGCACACAACGTTCGTGCTGCCGTCACCGAGTCACAGCTGGGGGGTGTGGGGGGGCACCGCAGACCCCAAGTCAAATGTTGGGGACCCAACTGGCCTGGCATGGAAATCAATGTCCAGTGCAATGGCTTGGCTGGGGCCTCCCCTAAGGTCTGGCCACAGCCTCCACCGGCCTCTCCCCTGATCTGGGGAAGTGGGGAGCAGGGGGGGCTCCAAACTAGAGGGGACAGATTTAGGGCTCAAATCCAGGGTGCCCTGAGCCCTGGAGTTACTGAACGGATGAAGGTCTCAGCCCACGTGCAGAGACCCACCCCCACCCCACCCCCACCCCCGCTTGGGGCTCCCTGCAGGTCAGCTGGGCCGACAGGACCACCCCTTCACCCCAAAACACCAGGTCGAAGACTCGGTCTCCGGGGACGCGCAGGGGCCTGCGAGGTGCCCCGGGCCGGTGAGGGGCAGGCGAGACATGGCGTGGCCTGCGGGAGGGGCTGGTGGCGCAGACTGAGCAGGGCTCAGCGTACCCGCGGGGATGCTCTGAGCACGTCCGGGAGGGGTGCCCCACCCTGGGCCGGGCTTACCGTGGGGTTCCGGGCGGCCTCGCACCGGGACTGGTTGGAGACGCAGGTGTGCTGCTGGGCGCACCAGAAGCAGGGCCACCGCGCCGACAGGCAGCTGGTGCAGCTGGAAGACAAGGGGCCCTCAGACGCGACCCCCCCCACACACACCTGCGGGACGGGGGCCCAGCAAGCAGGTGCCCGCACAGGGACCTGCGAGGGCGCGGGCACCGCCCAGGCACTGAGCTCCCTGCCAGAGGCGTGCGAGGAGACAGGCGACTTCAGCAGGAGCAGCGCCTCCATCCACCCTCACCAGCCTGGGTGCCCGGGCCGGGCACGGGCGAGGGGAGTTTGTTGCAGAAATAGGTGAGCTGGTTGGGGGGTGGGCAGGGGGCCTGCCAGCTCCTCCACAGCCTCCGTGAAAGCCAAGCCCCCCCCCCACGCCGCCCCGCCCCCAGCCGAGGCCGCCCCACACTCACGCCGTGTGGGGGTGCACTTGTCCCGTGCGGCTGCAGTCGTAGATGGTGAACGTGGCCCCGACGATGTTCCGCCCGTTCACCCTCACGGCCATCTCGACGGTCACGTGGTCTGGAATGGACCAGGGCTCAGGGAGAGAAGGACCAGGGGCCGGGGCTCTCCCCGAGCTGTGGCAGCAGCACCCCCAGCCTGAGAGGCCGCCCGTCCACCCCTTCGGGGCCGGCCCGCCAGGAGCCCCCTGGACCGTGGGGGTGCGGACCTTGGTGGGGCAGGAAGGGCGGGAACTGGTCGCGGGGCAGGAGGTTGCAGTAGGCGATCTGGTGGCCGTAGGCGGGGCCGGGGACGCGGGCCACGGTGCGGGTGTTGTTCCCGTAGTCGCAGGTCATATCCATGCCGCTGAGGCTGGGCAGGCTGCCGGAGATCTGCAGGATCATGCCCTGGCGGGGGGGGGGGGTGTGTGTGCAGCCTCAGCAGGGGGCACCAGCCCCTCAGCCCCCCCACCAGAGCGGCCCCAGAGAAGGGTCCGAGGGCCACACCTCTGGGTGACCCCCTAGGTCTCCGGTTCCCATGGAGCTGGTCACTGTGACCTCTCTGCCCCGCTACTTCCCAACAGCAGCTGTGTCCCCCCTCCAGGGTAGGACAGCGCTGGCGGCTCCCTCTGCCAGATCCCTCGGCGCAGACGTCATGTCCGATGACCTCACCCTGACCTCGTGACGTCAGCACTCCCTCCTCCGGCTGCACCCTGCCCCACCCGTCCACTCCCACCTTCCCCCAGGACCCATCACTGCTGCCTGCTCTGCTCTACCCGCTGACGGACAGACTGGGTCCCTCACAGTAGTGCACACAGTAGGTGCTCACGGACATACTGGTGGTGGAGGCTGGACGGGCACACCCTCAGCCAGTGCCACGGCGTGTGGCAGGCTGTGAGCTGCACTGCCGGGGGGGGGAGGCACTGAGGAGTCCCAGGCCCTGGGTCACCAGCGCCATCGTCCCCTCCAGCAGGACAGTTGAGGACAGCCAGCCCCCGAGAACCCCTGAGGACCGGGATGGAGGGGCGGGTCCGTCTGGCCTTGAGTCTGCCCCCCACTCCCGCTCGGGGCAGGGGGTGCTGGGCCCGACGCTCTGGACCTGCCCGGGCCCCGGGACTCACGGGGTACTCCTGGCGCACGTCGATCTCGGCAGGCAGGACGCTCATGGCGGGGCAGCGGCCCGGGCCCTCGCTGGCACTGGTCCAGAAGTGCTGCTGGCTGGAGTTGGCACAGTCCTGCTGCAGGGTGCACCTGCAGGGCGCACGGCGGGTCAGGACACGGCGGGCGGTGGGGGCCCTGCCCGCCCGGCCCCGCCCAGGCTGGCCCGGGCCTCACCGCGTCTCCAGGGTGCACCAGCCGCAGTAGGCGTCGGCCGCCCCCACGCAGTCCCCGCAGGTGGTGTGCACGGCGCAGGCGGCCACCTTCACCCGGACCATCTGCAGGCAGAGGGCTGAGCTCCTGGTGCTGCCAGCCCCCGCCCCCTCCACCCAGGAGTCAGCACGGCTGGGGAGACAGGCTCCCCCCGGGGTGGCGTCTGCGTTGGGGTGAAGGCCCAGCGGGCCAGGGGTGTCTGGTAGGGGAGTGGCGTGGGTAGGGCCAAGCCAGCAGGGGAGCTGGGTGCCGGGGTGGCCTCACCTGGTGGGACGTCATCAGGTAGAGGTACCCGGGGTCAGCCGGGTCGAACTGCATGATGGGGCGCACGGGCTCCCCGTAGGCCACCGTCACCACCCGCCGGCTCACCACCTGCATGCTCTCGTTCAGGTTGATCTGTGGGAGCGGGGCCGTCAGGGACCAGGTCCGGGGGTGCCCTCGGTGGGGAAGGCCAACCTGAGGGTGCACCCCCCCATGCCTGGCATCTCCCCCGCTGCCGCTGGTTGGGGGCGCCCCTCCCCCTCCCCAGGCCGTCGAGTCTGCCCAGGCAGCCCAGGGAATTGGATTATGGGATCTGAGTCAATTAGGCCAGGCCTGGTGTGCGATGGAGCCGCGCCAGGCAGCCGACTTTCCCGGTGGAGGGGGAGTGGGGGGCTGAGGGGCAGGTCCAGGCCTCCCCTGGGGCCCCACCACGTCTGTCCTGCCCCATCGTGGGGAACCCGGACCCGCCTGTAGCAGCCTGGCCAGGCCCTGTGGCCGGGGGCCCAGCGGGGGCGGGGAGGAGATAGGGGTGCACGCCCTGACTGGCCAGGCCTCTCCTCGTGGACACCTCACTGCTGTCCCGAGAGACAGGACTACAGTCATGCCCGGATGAGGAAACTGAGGCCCGAGGCCCAAGAGCCCGCTGGGAGAGCCCAGGCCCCTCTGCCTCAAAGCCTCTTGACCCAGGGGCAGGGGTCTCACCCGGCCAGGGCCCCTCCTCTGGGTCTGCCATCAAGAGCACGGGTGGGGGCTTGTGAAGGGCAGAGCGCCGGGCACGCTGGGGAAACCGAGGCGCCCGGCAGCCCTGCCGTGGCCGAGCGTACCCCTGCCCCAGCTGCACCCCCCGTCGCTGGCAGCCCCAGCTCAGCCTGCGCCCCGGGCCCACCTTGAGCAGTCGCCCGCTGGCCGTGCCCAGGAAGACCACCGTGTAGTTGCTGACGCTGGCCACGGCCACGGAGGACAGGCCCGGGGCGCGGAACACCGGCGTGGCCTTCAGGGGCTGCAGGATGGACAGCGGGTGCTGCAGGTGGGCGGCTCCGCAGTCCAGCTGCTCCGGCTGCAGCTGGAAAGGAAACCGCACGTCAGAGCAGGTTCTGGAACCTTCTCCCACTCCCTGGCCGCACGCTGGCCGGCGTCTCGGCCTTCAGCCTCAGGGCTCTGAAGTCTTGCTCCCTCCAGCTCCAGAGGCCCAGCTCTGGACAGAGGCCCTGACACCACGCGTCCCCGGCCCCAGACTGGCCCTGACCTTGGTGTCCGCCCTGAGCTACCCCAAGGAGACAGCGTTTCAGGCTGGCAGGACCCAGAGGAGGGGTTACGTGCGGGAGGCAAGGGCAGCGAGGGCCTAGGGCGTCAGGACGGGCTGAGCCACCCCGCCAGGCAGACCAGAGCCCTCCTCACCCCTCTGCTGAGGCTGTCTCCATAGCAACCATGGGGCTTCCTCCCCCAGGCCCCCTGCTCTGACCCCAGAACCAGCACCCCCAAAGCCCCCGAAGCCGCCAGCCTCCAGGTTGCAGCTTCCTCAGGCCGAGGCCCCCCTCCTTGCCCAGGCGCACAGCCCCACGTCCGCCACATCAGACCGGAGCACCCAGACCCCTCCTGTCTGCAGGGGCAGTGGGGCAGCGGCCCGTCCCCAGCTACTCTCCGGGTCTCGCTGGCCCTTCCCAAGGTTCCTTCTGCAGTTGGCACGAAGAAACAAGACAGGCCTCCAGGACGCGCGCTCGAGAAGTCGCGGTGCGAATCCACAGGAAGCAGACACTTCGCAGCCACCGGTGGGAGGAGCGGCCGGGGCAGCCTCGGGGGCAGCACGGAGGGCCGCTGACCCCTCCTTCGTCGCCCCGGACCTGCATCCCACCCGAGGCGCCGCAGCCATTTGGGGGAGACTTCAGAGCCACGGAAGGAGAAGAAACAAACGAGAGGCCGCGGCTGCTGGGAGCGGGGCCTGGCCAGGCCTGTGACCCCTGCCAGCGCCTCTGAAGGGAGAGTGAGGCCGGGAGGGGCGGTGGCCGCTGGAGGTCACCGGCGGCCGGGTCAAGGCCCTCGGGATGACGCTGGCAGCGGACGTGGGACGCCCCCGGACGTCCAGATGCGGCACCGGCTCCAGCAGGGCCCAGGAGGGCACCAGCCGCCAAGTAGTGTGAGCCGTCGCTGTGGACCCCGGACTGCTGACGGGCGCCGCCCGGGGCCTGCGCAGGAGCTCAGCTTGCCTCGAAGTCAAACATAAACGCGGGTCCTGCTGCCTGTGGGAAACGGCCAGGCTGCTCCCGACCGGCCTCTAGGCGGGGGAGGGGCTTGAGCCCAGAGACAGGCTGGTGGAACTGGGGGTGCCCTGGCCGGAGCCCACAAGTGGGAGGTCCCTGCAGAACGGCTGGGGGGGGGACCGGGGCACGTCACGTCGCCTCCCCGAGCCTCAGTTTACTCAGCTATAAAGTGGGTGGAGCTGCAGCAGCTCCCTGGCAGGTCCAGGAGGAGGCTGGTGGTCAGGAGGCGGCCGGCGCCCGTCACCACGAGCGCATCGAGGAGCAGCTGGTGGCACCACTTCTGCCTCCGACACAGCCGGCTGGCGCCGAAGTCACGACTAGGAAGTGGAATTTGGGGCAGTTCACAGTTACCTCACAGCTGCTGAACCCGCCTGCTGCAGACCCCCGGAGCAGCTATGCCCCAGCCCCTCACCATGGACGCCCCCCTCAGTGTCTGACCCCTTTGGAGGGCAAAGCAGGTCCCCAGCGCGAAACCTCAAGATTAACTGATGCTCAGTCACACCTGAATCCCAAACATTCCCTCGGTACACAGAGCCCTTCCGTGCCGCCCCCCCCGCCCCCACCCCTGCACACTCTCCACGCCTCGCCCCTCCACCAGCCCCCTTTCTGCTCCTCAGCCTCCAGCCTCGGCTGTCACCATCCCTCCACGACAGTCGCTCCCCAGTCACAGATGTGGCTTTCCCTGCCGGCCTCATCCTGTGCGTGCCTGAGTGGGGGGACGGCCCCCAACAGAGCCCCGGCCTCAGCAATCCTGCCGCTGCCTGGAGGAGGTAAGGTGGGCTCCATCTGTGAGCCGCAGAAGAACCGGTCCTCAGGGACAGTCCTCCCGGGGTTATATAACGCTTCTCCACTGAATATGGATTATTTACGTCATCAAATAATAAGTTGTTTTAAAATTCAAATTGGAAGCCTTTGCCCGAGGGACATGGCTTCCCTCCCTGCACCCCTGGAGGCGGAAGAGGAAGGGGAGTCCTAGGAAGCCCCGGTGACACTTTCGGAGCTTTCTGTCCCCAGCCAGCCGGGGTGGGGGGTCCTGGGAAAAGTCAGC
>PVHY01032051.1:0-12147 GCA_004024945.1 Uropsilus gracilis | reverse complement strand
CTTTCTTTCTTTCTTTCTTTCTTTCTTTCTTTCTTTCTTTCTTTCTTTCTTTCTTTCTTTCTTACTAGTTTTCTCCAGGTCCCACCATTTGTGTGTAGTAGCGCCAGATTGGAACTCAGGCAGCCTTCCTTGACCTTTTGACCATGTTGTTTTCAGTCTTTGTGATGTGTTTGGGTCTGGATGTTTAATTAAACTCGTTGAGGAAGAAAGAGGTCCAGTTAAGCACCCAGTATGCAGTAGGTGCTTAATAAATAGTAGCTGTTGTTCAGTAGTGAGCATAGGCAACCCTAATTCATATCCAAGAGCACAGTGCAACATCCCGGCCACGGTGGCAGAAAGGTGTGAAATGTAGTACCGTTACAGTTGGGGAAACTGAGGCTCAGGAAAGGCAAGACCACGCCCAAGGTCACATAGCTGGTGGGTGGTAGAGTCAAGACTCAAGCTCAGAGCCCCAGGAGGTAAGCCCACATTTCTTTCCCCTCGTGCCTCACCTGACAACATCAAACTGACTGATTAATAAATAACACTCCTTGACTGGACTTAAAAGCGCTTCTCACCCAGTCCCGCTGTGCGTTCCCTGTAACTACCTGCTTCTCTCCTGAGGTGGCTAACAGGCTTCCCCAGGACGTGCCCCTTTCCTGCTGGGAAGGGATCGATGGGGACACACGAACCAGTCTTGGGGACCCGTGGAGTCGCCATTCTCCCTCCTGCTCTTCCTCAGCCTGCCTCTCTATTTCTCGCTCTCCTGTCTCTCCGCTCCAGTTCCTCGCTTTGTTTTTGACTGATCCCCTGTGATGAGTTGGGCTCCTGGAAAGCTGCCCTGTGACATTTCTTCCCTTTTGTGTTCTTGATGATAGCATTTCCCTGGAGGCTCAGAGCAGGCGGAGGAGGAAGGGAACCAGGTAGCCACAGAGCCTGGTAGTCAGGCTGCAGCTGGGGACACAAGTCCTTTCTTTGTGTGCAAGCATGTGCGAGTCGGTCCACATACACACAACACACACGGGCACACATGGATGCATGCACGTGCACAGTGTTGTTCAGATACAGAGCTCCTTGAGTGGGCAGCTCTGAGAACGTTGGCCAAGAGTGAGCTCCGTCCATTCTTAAGGCTGATTTGCTGTGGGATTCTCATGGTAGATCCCTCGCTAGGCTTGCTGTGCTGGTTTCCTACGCTACCGTCACAAATAACAACAGATTCGGCACCACAGAACGATGGAGAGTTATGACATTGTGCGCCTAGAGGCCACAAGTCCTGCAGTCCAGATGTTTACAGGTGATGCGCCTTCTGGAGGTGCTACTGGAGAAATCATTTGTCTTTTGTAGCTTCCCGAGGATGCCCCAGTCCTTGCTTTGTGACCCCTTTCTCCAACTTTTAAACCCCAAACATAGTCTGTCTTTCCCTCAACTTCCCTCCCTCGCTCCCTCCCGCCTTCATTGCCCCCTTCCTCTCTCCCTCTTTCTCCATAAAGACCCCTGAGATTGTATTTGAACCACCAAGTAACTCTGGGCAATCGCCTCATCTCAAGCTCCTTCATTTAATCACATCTCTAAAGTCCAGATTGCCCACTTCTGGGGTTAGGACTCGGATGTCTTGAGAAGCCATTATTCTGCTCCAGCTACCAAGTGAAGTGGGAGCATTCTTGCTGGCGATTGGTGTCCCTCTCCTAGGAGATAGTGGCTCTCAGTGAGCCCTTGATTCACATCCTGCCCCACCCCCTGCACTGTGTACCTTGGACATATCACCTGACCTCTCCGTGGCACATTTTCTCATGTCTGAGATGTGTTTACTAATGTAACACAACTTCACTGCACTGTTAGAAGCCATGACCAAAGCCAGGCAAGGAAGCATGCCATCTGGTGAATAATGAACGCCAATAATTCTTTAATAATAAGCACCAAGCCAATGGGAGAGATGGTCATTATGGGTGCCATATAGCATAACAGCTACAAACTCAGAGACCTTGGTTCCTACCCCAACCCCACAACCCATGACCTAAATCACCTCAGGCTCCTTGGGCTCCTGAGTCTTAGTTTTCTCGTGTGTACAATGGACAAAAACCACGACCATAGTAACCTGCAGGGTTACTGAGAGGATAAAATCCAAATATGATGCGTAGGAATCACCAGAACAAAGTGATCTGTTGCACTTTGGTGGTTCTGCTCATCACCCCCACCATTGCCTGTCCTCCCTGGGGCAATGGAGAGTCTTGAGGGTTTACCTCTGGCCTCCACAGAGTGACTTGCTGAATCTGAGCTGTCTGCCTTGCAGGCATCTTCCTACTGCAGAGCTGGAGCTGATGGTACCCTGGTTCTTTGCAGACAGAGTTCTCTGGGAACTTTCAGGATGGGAGAGCGGTTTGGAGGTGTGAGCAACGCTGTAGGTGGTGGGGGGAGGCCTCCTGAGAAGGCAGGACTGGTTCCCGGGTGGGCGACGTGATCACAGAGAGGGTGCAGAGCTCCGGCTTCCAGCATATCGTCATTTTTAAATGCTGCAAAGCCGTGTTTCAATGAAGCCTTGAGCAGATGCCCAGTATGCAAAACAGTGAAAAGCACAACAGCTCTCACTGGAACCGGGGTGTGTGGGGGCAAGTCAGGCCTCCTTTTCACGCCCACTCCCCTTTTGGGCAGCAAGAGTATTTGGGCAAAAGCTAGTGGGGGTGGGGAGGAGGAGGAAGCACATGCCTTACAGCCAGAACTGGGGGGGTTTGCATCCCTGCTTCCCCCTCCCTGTGTGAGCCTTGGGGATTTGCTTTACTTACCTGTGCCTCAGTCTTCTCATCCAAAAATGGGACAATAATAGCACTCACTTCATGAAGCTGTAAAGACTGGACATGGTTAGTGAAAGGGCTTAGGACAGTGTTGGAGGCAGGATAGGTGTGTGTAGGCATTTAGCAGCTATTGTCATTCCCTCAGGGGGATCAGGATTGGTAAAAGACCCCCTAGAACACATGCGTGCTACCCAGGGAAGCTATGAGGTGGGTAGGTATTCCTTAACTATTGTTTCTGCTACTAGAAGATTGTGAATCTTGAGCACTCTTCACATGTTTATTGAGGACCTACTACATGCCTGATGCTGCTCTAAGCACTAGAACACGGCTCCGATATCTAAAAGGCTGAGTTCTAGATTCAGCTTTGCCACTTCTGACTCTTTGGCTATGGACAAGTAGTGACCCCTTTTATTGCTCAACTTCTCTATGTGGAAAGGGAGAGGATTAAATTTGTCACAGTGTCTTCCAAGAAAGAATTAAATGAGATTCTGACCAAAAAACTGTGGGATACATTTGAACTTGACCCTTATAGAGAGATGTTATGAAGCATGGGTTTGGAATCACACAGCTCTGGGTTTGAGTCCTGTATCTGCCACTTGCTAAGTAACTGCAAGGGACTTGATTTCTTGAATCTCAATTTGCCCATCTGTAAAATGTGATAATAACATCCTCAAAGGTCATGGTGAGGATTCAGGAAGATGATAGATGTAACATTTCCAGCAAAATGGTTGGCAGGTGTTAAGTTCTCAATAAATGAGAGCAGCCATCACCACCACCATCATCACCATCATCACCACCATCACCACTAAGACCACCACATCACCCCATTATTATGATCATCATAATAATTCTATATGTACAATGAAGTTCTACATGTCTCTAAGACTTTGATATTTTAAGTCCTACATTTCCACAGGAGAATTATATGACAAATGTGATATCTCATCCAGGATCATCTGAGCGGGAATCTTCAGAACAGGAAAATTGGGTAATCATACCCTGAGTTTACAGATGGGACTCAGAGATTTTTCCCAAGATTGGATAGGGTCTGACTCTGGTTCCCAGAGAGCTATCAAGCTTATACTCTTACTTCCCCAAAAGAGAGGGTTCTCCATCACATCACAGAAAAGTCCTAAACAGATCCTGGTCTGCTGGAGATTTTCTGTCCTTTCTTCATAATTGAAATCCTTTGCATCTAGAACACTGGAAGTTGTGGAAATCAGTTTCGCATTTGAATGTTTTGTTTTCTTGTTCCTTCAGAGGTTTTACTTCAGAAGGCCAATTAGGATTGTTTAGGGATGGGTTCTAACCAAGGCTCATTGGTTGGGTTGAGACCTAAAATTCCCCAGCCGTATCCTAGTCAAACACCCATTTCAGTCAACCATCAGTTCATTTCATGGAACAGGTTATCGACTATGGGGCCAGAGCCCACCCCATCTGGGTACCGTAATTGTTACTGTGTCCTGATGGCCAACATCCTGCCTCCAATCTGTAGGAAAACTGTACCCTCAGCGTACACATGGGACTCAGAGACTTTTCCAAGGTTGGATGGGGGCTGAGTCCAGTTTCCAGAGAGCTCTCAAGTTTATAGAACGAAGTCATTCTGATCCTTGAGACTTTCCTTTCCAAGACTGCCTCGGAGGAGGCGCAGGGCTCGAGATGCTGCAGTTCAGGCCACTGACCTGCTCTCTGGGGGAGTGGTGCTCCAGGACTCACCCTGGGGTCAGACTCTCCTCCGAGCAGAGATAGCAGTGAAGGTCTTGGGGAGGGGGGATGGGAAAGGGGGTGTGAAGTTACGGCTCCTTTGCTCTTGGAGTGAGCGACAATATTAGAACAAGTGTGTGGTAGGTAGGCTGTCACTGACTTCACTGTGTGATGTCGAGAAGTCCCGGCCCTCCTCCCTTGGACTTCCCCTTCTCGACTCTCCCATCCAATAACTTAACTTCTCCGCCCGAGCGCCGCTTCCCGCCCAGCCCCTCCCCCGCTGCCGAGTCGTAGCGCTGTCCGCGGTGCTGATCGCCAATCTCCTGACCGCCTTTCCGACCCGCTGGGCTCTCTGGAGTGCCTAAGCTCTCCTCCCGGCCTCCCACCTCTCTTTCTCCAAGCATCTCTCACATAAATCACGGGTGGGAGGCAGGCTTGGTTTCCCCTGCGCCGCCGGGGGACTGCTCCCCCCCCTCGTCGCTTGCACAGGGCTTTGCAGCAGTGGTGGCTGTCGCTGCTGATTCGGGCACTGGGGAAGCAATTGATTCGTCTCCTGCCAGCAGTCTGGAGTTGCCTACGTGGACAGCAGAGATAGAAAGACAGACAGAGAAGGAGAGAGAGGGAGAGAGAGGCTTACAGAGAGAAAACCTTCATCCATGTGGCGTGCAGCCTGAGAGAGTCCGCAGCTGTTGCCGTGTCCACTGACTGGTCTTCTGAGTTTTCCTTCTCTTCTGGCAGTGGTATTTCTTTTCGTCTTGGTCCTGTCTGATTTAGGGGCAGTTGGTGTGTGTGTCTGCGTGTGTGTGTGTGTGCTGTTGTTTTGATTTTATTTTGGGAAGAGTAGGAGAGTCAAATGAACAATTTTCTTTCAGGCACCTCCGCGGAGCTTTCAAACCAAGTCATCGGGAGTTAGCATCTTCCCACCCAGCAGGGAAGGGAGGAGTTGGCAGGCATTTGGCTCACCCGTTCCCCTCTGCGATCCTCCAGTGTTGTGGTAAGTGATATTCTTTGCAATTGTGCGGAAGGGCGAGGGGCATGGGATCCCGGTTGCAATGAGGTGTGCGCAGGAGCTGGTGGGATAGAGGGTCGATGGGAGAGGAGGGTTATGGAGGAATGGCCACATTTATTTGCCCACATTCTGCAGTGTTTGATTGTCTAAGCGGCACCCCCAAAGCCAAGTGAGATTTCGGCTCGGTGCCCAAGGAGGGGGTAAAACATGCTTGTGTTTTAGGCATTGCGATCAGAATCGTGGCTTCAGCCCAATTTGCCCTCTCCCTTGCAGCAGAAGCTGCTGAAAGTAACTGGCAGTTCTCGGAGTGACTTAACCCTTCATGGGCTGGTGGACCAGCCTGGCGGGTCATGCGTGCTCTGATCTAGAGGCTGGGCACCTTAGCCTGAAGATGGGAGAGGGTTGGAAGGTTAACCCCTGCCTAAGGTTACCCAGATACAGCAGGTGGGGCCGGCATAGGACAGAGCTCAGATGTACCATCCTCCAGGGAGAGCTGAGGAATTTAACTATGGTGGGTTTTGCTAGATTGTTTGCTCTAGCTTCTTGGGATGAGATACCTGTGAAAGGAGCCACAGTTTGCTTGGAATGAGTGGTCAGTAGCATTGCCTGCTGAGCGGATGATGCTTGATTTTCACAGGTGGTATAACCTGTAAATGGTTGGGGGGAGTGCGTCCTGGCACCCACTCAGAGACCCCATCTTTTGGCCTATCTCTGCTGAGGGACGGGGTGCAGGGTTAGTTCACATTCTGGGGAAGGGCTCCAGGCTCCAGCCTCAGATCCGCGCCAGGGCAGACTGTACCCCTGCACTCGTTTCTCTCCCTGAGCTCCTGCTGGACGAACACCGCACCAACCTGTTAGTGAGTGGGAAGCAGAGGTCCCCGGTGAGTGAATTCTGAACTCACATTTCATTTCAGTGTCTTTGCTGCTAATCTGTGGCCCAACAAAAGGGGATTTCTCTCTGCCGTCTGCCTCAATGACATCTACCTTGCTGGAAACGAAGATCCTTATTTTTAGCATCTTCGCTATGATCGCAGGGGCCACTTCAGGCTTCTGCACCCCCAAGGATTTCCTCTTTAGGTTCTTCTTGGAGGTGGGAGGAATAAAACATCAGCCTCAGAGACTGGCAAGCTTGAAATGTAGGCAGGGCCCACTCAGTCATCTCCAACTCGGGAGCCAAGTGAGGATGCTGAGAGCCGGGGCCATGTGCCTGCTCCAACAGGACATGTGAAGCAGGGGGAGGGTGGCTCCCCAGGGAGCCAGGATTGGGTCTCGGCACCTCAGACTTCCCTGCTGCATGACCTTGAGGAGGAGGATGCCTTAGTTTCCTCCCCGGGAAGGCTCAAGTGTGAATGATGAACGTGAGGAAATCTAGTTCAAGTAAGGACCCATGGCTCGTCCTAGGTGATGCTTAAAGTATCAAACTTGGGCATTAACTGTCCAGACTGGACCACGGCTGGGTTAGGGTTCCCCTGCTGTGGAGTGTTAACCCCTGGGTGGCTTGAGGATGGGGAGGTTCTTTGGGGCAGGCTGGTGCATGGTCGAGGGTGCCACAGGGCCTCAGTGCAGTGTGTCCAGCCAGGGCAGGGGCATTTTCAGCTTGTGCCCCCAGCCCAGTCATGCGGTGCATGCCAGTTTGGCCGAGGTGGCTGGTACCGGTCTGTCCACTTGTGGGTGCTTTTTAAACATCTCCTTGCTGCCTCCCAGCCTCACTTCCTTGGGAGTGGCTAAGATCCAAAAGACTGCCCTCCCTCCTCCCCCATCACATCTGAAATGGTGCATTGTGGTGCGCCAGGGAAAGGGAAGCAGAAGCTTCTGGAAGGAGCCTTGGACTTGGATCAGGAGACCTGGGTTCCAGCCCCAGCTCTGTCTCCTTTTTCTGGGACTCCGATTCCCCATCTGTGCGAGGGGGTAGTTGGTCTAGGTGACCCTAAGACCCCTTCCAGCTCTGAGGTTCTCTAACTGTGAGATAGCATGTGTGTCTGTACCCCAAAATAAGGTGCACGGGTTTGCACTGTTCGGGAGTTTATCGTATCTTGAGGAAGTCCTGCCAGGGCTGAATTAGGATGAGGGGGGTCTCTTGTGACAACTTTGTGAGTTCTTAGAGTCCTGTGATCAGCTGGAGAGGGATCTGAAGACCCCATAGACTCCCCCCCTCAAAGGTGCAGCAAGGACCCCACAGAGAATCTGCACGCTGATAAGATAAATCAAACACACCACATTGGGGGGTTCATGGACCTGCCCACCTTAGCACCTCAAGCTCAGAACCTCTGACGTGGTCTCACCCCTTGGGAGGCTCAGAGAGGAAAAGCTACTTGCCCCAGACCACACAGCAGGTCACGGGCACAGCTTATGAATCATCCTCACACCGCTAGCTTCGGCAGCCCCCTCTCCCCTCACCCAGTTCAGGCTCCTGGGGAACTGGGGGTGGGGGTGGGGACAGCATTCAGCAGGTGCCTCTCCAGCCTGTGCTGGTGCTCAGGAAGCAGAGCCCAGGAGACGATATGGGCATTGCCTTGCTCGTGGGAAGGAGGGAGACAGAGACTACAGCGTCTGCACTTGCAGACAGTGGTTGGAGGGCCAGAGTCCCCCAGCCTGCCCAACTACTCCCCCGTGGCTCCTGCTCCTGCCTGCCTGAGGCTGCTGGCCTGGGTGACCACCCCAGGCTCTGGCTCTAGGCTGCGCTTCTCCCACTCGCTCTTTTTCTCCCCCCCTTCCTCCTCCTTCTTCCTCCTGCACAGAGTTTGTGACTTTCTAATAAAAACCTCACCAACATATGGACCTGTCTTCTCCTCTTTCTCCCCTCTGGGTGGGGGGCTGGTCGTAAAGGCAGACAAATCAGGAGTTGATGTGAAGGCGATGAGCAGAAGACAGTGTGGTCTATTTCTGTTAGGCACCGTGGCTGTAACCCGGGCTAAAAATAAGCCTGGGGCCCAGGAGTGGTGGGCTGGAGGCGATGAGCTTTAGATTATTCAGCTGCCACCCAGGATGGAGGTTGTTGATGAGCGGGGATAGTGAAGGAGGCACCGCAGAACTCGCTCCTCTTGCCTTCCTCCCCCACCTTAGGCAACCATTTGAGTCTCTGCAGCCTGCAGCGTGGGGCTCTGGGAGCAAATGGACCTGAGTCGGCATTTGACTCCAATGCTGCCTGGCTGTGTGACTTCAAGCAAGATCCTCAACCTCTCTGAGTCTCGGTTCTCTTGTTCAGGTCTAGTAGGGTAGCGTGGTATGGGGACTGAGAGCTTGGATGCTGGAAATAGACCTCTTGAGTTCATGTCCTTGTTCCAGCACATTCTGGTTGTGCTGCGTACCTCTCCGGGCCTCAACTTCTTCATCTGTAAAGTGGGGGTAGTATAGGAATTGTGAGGATTTTGAGAGTTGATGTTTGCAAAGTGCTTAGTGCTGAACCTGGCAAAGGGTAAGTGTCCAACCACTGTTAGGAGGGGGGATGATGCTATTGACGTATTACAGGGGTGACATGAAGTCATCCCCGCCTAAAGGAAGCTTGGGCTAAGGCAGAGGACAGTCACCCAGCTTTGGGACCCAGGAGAGAGAGGATGTGACTTAGAGGCAGGAGACTTGCCCTCCTGCTTACTCTCCGGCAGTTTCCGGAGACCCCTGGACCTCAGTTTCTTCGCCCATGAGGTGGGTACAATGACTTCCTGTCCTTAAAGTCTGCGAGGTCCCAAGGAAACAGGAAAGTTGTGTGTGTGGTAGCAAGACCCTGGAGAAGGGGTCCAGGAGGAGAAGCCCGATTCATGATTCCGAATCGTTTCCTTCTCCACGTCTTTGGGAGACATTTGCTGATTCATCCCAACTCACCAGCTCGGAGCCATGAATGTTATTCTAGGAGACCTGAGCTTCCTTGCTATGATATTCCAGCAGCTGGGACCCGACTTGCTGCAGGGGGATCTTAAGTGGCCAAGGTCGTGTCATTTCCGTTTTGAAGTCCGGCTTAGCATGACTTGCAGGCATGCGCGAATAAGTGAATGAGTGAATGAAACCTCGGTGGGTTGACTGGTGGACAGGTCGGTTTGAGGAGCTGCCTTTACCCTGTGAGCCAGCCAGAGGTCTGCATGCAGTAGGCGCTGAGTTCGTGTTCCTCGATTGTGATGAGTCACGGTGAGTAGTTTGGAAGGGCTTGGCGCTCGTCTCGGATCTGCTCAGATCTCCTCCTGCCAGGGCGCTCGTGGCCGCTCATTCATGCACCGCACATACGCTGAGCGCTTCAGGGTTTGCCCGGCGTCGCGGTGGGCCCCGGGGATCAGATGCCGACGCAGACATAATCCTTCTTGGGATTTAGATAAAGTGCAAAACAATGAGGATTTGCAAAATGGCATCTTTTGGGAAGTGCTGCAAAGAGGGCTTCCGTGGTCATCCGGAAACCCTCAGTGCACGGGTATCCAAAATTCCGTCAGGAAAGGCTCACCCTTTGTCTCCGGGCTCTCCTCTTGGGTGCAGAGCAAGGTCTTGGGGGTGAGATAAGACGTCATTACCCACGCACACGTTCATGACAAGGAGTTGTAAAACCCTTCCCCAAAAGTGCCGTCCTTTCCGGAGCGGGAGGTGGAGTTGGCACAGACTCGGCTTGTAGGTGCGAGAGGAGGCGAAGGCAGAGACAGGAACACGCAGCTGGAGCCCCACTGGCAAGGAGGGAAAAGCTCCCCGCGCCCAGGAGAATGATAAGCCTGAGCCCCGTGGTTCTCAGAGTGTGGACTCCCTGCCTGCACCCCCGCCTCTACTCCTAGTCCGCCAGCATCACCTGGGGACCGGCTGCAAGCAGACTTGCTGGGTGCACCCTAGACCTGCTCCATGGGAAAGGGGGTGCAGGGCCCTGGGCTGGCCTCCATTGCTACAGATAAAGGCTTTTTTGATATGCAAAATGTCTTTAGTTGGTATCTGGAGGAATTCTGGGCTTAGGAGGAGTTTGCCAATGTCCCTGCCCCTCCCAGCCCCAGGAGTCTAGCCAGACAAGAGCCAGCCCCCTGCCTCCCCGGCACCCACTGCTGGCTCTGCTAGTCAGTTCCTCAGTTTCCCCATCAGGCCAGCTGGACCTACAGCGTCGCTGCAGTCCCCGCTCCTCTCCCAGCTGCTGCCTCGGCTCTGTCTCAGGCCGGGCCCTGGGCGCTGGGCAGCAGGGTCAGCGCTCAGCCTGGTGGCCTCTGGGCTTGAGAGGACAGACCTGGTTCTTAGCTTGGTTCCCTGTTTGGGTCAGGCGGGGCGGCAGGGGGGCACCAGGAGGCTGTCTGCAGTGTCACCGTGGTTTCCTCGAAGTAATCGTCTCTCTGTCATACTTCCCATTGTATTGTTTGAGACCAGGTCTCACTATTTTTGCCCGTGGAACCGCAGGCTCTTGTTGCCCAGGGTACCACGGACTCAAGCCGTCCCCAGCCTCAGCCTCCCAGGTAGCTGGGATGACAGGCGCGCGCCACCACGCCCAGCTATTTTTTGGAACTAGGTCTCGCTACGGGCCCCAGGTGGGACTCGAACCGCCATCCCTAGCCCCGGCCGCTTCATAGGCTGAAGCTTACAGGCACGAGCCACCGTGCCCAGCTAGAATATTTCCCATTGTAGCCTTCATGTTTACAGATGTTCTCTTTGCGCCATTGCTTTCTTTTTCTTATTTATTTGCTTATTTATTTATTTAATTTTATTTTACATCACTGTCTACTCTAAGGATCTCCCACCGCCTTATCACCTGGGAACCATCATCCTACTCTTTTGTGCCCCTCCCACCCCCGACTCCCCCCTTCCCCTCTCATGTCCCAGGCATCAATTCTGCTGAAAGTTAGTTTTAAATTTTTCTTGTCCATTTGTTTGTTCGTTTTTCCTGTAACCCTCAGAGAAGTGAGGCCATCCGGTACTTCTCTGTTTCTTTCTGGCCAATTTCTGCCAGCATGATTCTAGCTCCGCCCATGTGGCCGCGAATGACATGTTTGCCCTTTTTGATGGATGAATACTATTCCATTGTGCACATATATCACACCTTTCTGATCCATGCACGTTTGGGGGCGCTTGGGGGCCTGCTTTGTTTCCATGTCCTGGCTACTGTAAATAGCGCTGCAATAAACGTCCGGTACAGGTGTCATTTTGGGTTAGAGTTTTTGTCACCTTTGCGTAGATTCCAAGCAGTGGGTTGAATGCGAGTTCCATGTTCGGTAGCCCGAGGGTCCTCCACAACCACCGTCGCTAGCTCTGATGACCTGCTGCTGCCTCCATTGCACAACCACGGGGCTGCAGCAGACTCGGCCTAGTGGTCTGGCTCGTGAGCAAGATAACATGCCTCAGGAAGCTGGCGGAGGGGTCTCGCCCCCCCCCCACCCAGCAACCCACCAACAAGGGAAACTCCCCGACTAAGTGAGTGCTTAGCTTGCAGAGGACTTGTCTGGGGAGAGCAGGGGAAGAAGAAGGAAAGACCCCCCCCCTCCCCGCCGTCCATCTGATCGGAGGAGCTCATTCGGCTGCCACTTTCTTGCCTTGGGCCGTCTGGCATCCCCCTGTCCCTCTTGGACTAGCCTCCTGGGTGACAGGCAGTGGCTTGTGAATGGAGCTGCTTCCAGGAGGGAGCAGATTATGTAAGCAGGTTCCTGTGCCAGGCCTGCGTGGAGGTGATTTCTCGAAGTTCTTCAGGAGGCTCTCCATGCGAGGTGACCCCCCAAAAGGGTCCCC
>PVHY01032050.1:0-12150 GCA_004024945.1 Uropsilus gracilis | reverse complement strand
GGGGCGCGCTTTAGTCGAGGCGGCCGAGGGCGCAGCCGGTCAGAGGCCTAGACGCGCCGCACGGGCACAGGAGGCACCGGCGTGGCCGTGAGGGAGAAAACGCGCGCGGGCGAGAAGCGGGAGGCTGCACCCACGCTCCCTGGCGCTGCGGGGCCCACGTCTGGCTGAGGAACGGGCTTCGGGGCCGCCACTCACCCCCCAGGACTTCGGTGCTGGCCGCACAGCCCAGCAGCAGCAGCAGCCACGCGCTGCCCAAGGCCATCTCCTCCGCGCGCACAGCCGAGCTTCACTGCAGCGGCCCGGGGTCCTCGCTGGCTTTTCCCGCAGCTGCTGGCTTCACCGGGAGCTGCAAGCTGAACACATGCGCGGCGTCGGGAAGGACTCGGGGAGGGAGGGGGGAAGGGAGGCAGGAAGATTTTCTGATGAATCCTAGATTTGCATGGAAGGCAGCCTCGAGACAATGCTAAGGCTGGGGCATTTTAATCCAGGAGGCCTAGGCCTACTGAGGTGAAGGGTCAGCCGCCTTGGGGACTCGGCCCTGCTATTCCCCAGACGAGCCAGCAGGGGGCGGCAGAGGCAAGCGCTGGCCCAGAGGAGGCAGTTCGCAGGGCCAAGTGGGCCAAGTGAATCCCATCAGTCAGTCCCACCGTGGACCCTTTCATGCCGCAGTTAACAATGAATCTGTGGCTCAGTGGCCACATCTGCAGTGGCGGAGACCCGAGCTCCGCAGGCATGACGTCATCTGCTCGCTGTCACAGATCCTCATACTGGAGCCCTCCCTCCCTTGTGCAACGAGTCACTTTCCTAACATCTCTCTGCTGTGCAGGTTGATGCTAACAGGGTCGTCTGCTTCTAGGACCTGGTTTTGTTTCCCAGAAGCCGACAGAGCGTAACAGGTCTGCCTCGGCTCACGTGGCTTTTACGCCACGTGGATGTCCTCTTTGCTATGAGTACATGCCTGCCGCTGCGGGTCCACAGAGCTCGCGCTGTGACGTGGGGTGCCCGGGATGCACCCCTAAAGCGCCAGGCAGGCTTGTCCCTGAGCCCGGCAAGCGACTGACCGTCAGACTCTTTCTGTCCCACTTCTAACATAATCAAGCCCCTCATCCACATTATCAGCATTGAGAAGGCGGCGGGTGATGCTGATTAGGTGTTTTCATTTCTTCTGTGAATCTGTGGTTCCCGGCTTTGCACCTTTTTCTGATTTATCATTTCGTCTGAGGAATCTGTGAGGCTTTTCTTTACTTATTTGCCATGCTCTTCGCTCACTGAGAATCCCCTCCAGTTTGTTGTATCTACGTGTCTGTACACAATACTGAGATTACCCTATGTATTTCCTCCCTCCTGACTTTCTGTTGTGTCAGAGTAACTGACCATCTACAAGATTAAAAATATCCACCCATATGTCCTCCTACTTTCCTTCATCTCAAACGATACTTTCAGGGGTCATTTCTAAAGCCACCATTTTCCAGCTCTGATATTTATGTAGTGTGAGCATGGGGGCTGGGTTCAGGATTTCCCCCCAGTTGTTGCAGAGGCGCGTCGTGGAATTCTCAGTAAAGCACACCTTATTCTCCAAGCATCAGGACACACCTTCTCACTCAACCTGTGGCTTCTCAGAAACGTGAAACGTGATATTGGAAACAGGCACTTTCCTGGAAAATCGATAGCTGAGTCCCACGTTAGGCCCAGATGGGCCCCTCGACATAGTGTCTAAAGAGGGGCCGAGAGGGGAGGGTCTGTGATGATCCCCCCCACTTGATTATTGCATTAACTCTGCACAACTCTGACAAATCCCCTTCCAAAGGCCACAAAGATACTGGGTCTCTGGACACCCCTTAAAAACACAAGCAGCAAGAGCTTCTCTGTCTGGGGCGGGAACATAGGACATATTTTGGAAAATCAACCCATGAATCTCAATGACGTGACCCTCACTGACACCCCATCTATCCTCTAACCTCCCCGTCACTACGCTGCACAGCAGAGCTGACTTTCAAGCTTGTGGAGCCTAAGTGACTTGTCTCCAAGCTGCTCAGCTGACAGAAGGCAACGCTGTGACTCACCCCCTCACACTAACACCAAAGCCAGGGCTCTTAGGACACAGGGAGAGAGAAAAGAAGCCATTCAGATCCAACAGATCAGCAATGAGAAGCCTGCCGAGCATCCTTCGAGCTAGAGCGTGTCGTTTCTGGCTCAGATAAGAGCTGGCAGAGGAGATGGATGCTCAGAGAAAGCCCTCTGCCCTCCACCGCAGGGAGCATTACCTGGCTGGCAGTCCAGGTTCCGTGGAACCCTGCCTTCATCAGCGTCCTGAAGGGCCCAGGGCAGTCTCCAGAGCTCTTATATGGTCTTGCCTCTGAACGGACACGCCATTGCTTTAATCACAGAGATAATAATGTTATCTGCAACCAGCTATCTGTCCATAAAAGTCTTATCTGAAGTCAAAGGGGGGCTGTGAGAGATAACTCAGAGCAGAGGTATCTCAGCTGAGTTCTCAACGGTCAGAGGAAAAACCTCTCCCAGTCTGCAAACAATCTTTCCTCTACATACCACATCACCAAGAAGCACCGGATCCGGTAACCTGTTATAAGCTCATCTTCCTCTCCCTGCCTTACCTGCTGTTTGTTTTTCCCCCTCTGTGGCGTTGATTTCCTTTGTTCCTCCTTCCTGATGCTCCCCCCTGATCTCTGAAGAATCGTGTTTCTGTGCTTCTCTCCCAGCAGAAAGAAACTGCTGACAGGGGCTGGCGGGGGCTGTGTGTTGGGGTGAAGGAGTGTGCAGGTTCCCGCTCAAGGACCAAGTCCATCCCCTTAGCAGTCATTTGGCGGGGGGCTCTCTGTCGGGACTCCTCCAGAACCTCCTCTAGCACATGGCAGCTCTGTCGGAACGGCCTATGACGTCATGCTTTACCACAATGTGTTTTCACTAACGCATCACGTGAGTTCCCAACAGAATCCCTGGGAGCAAAGTCGGACATGTGCCCCCATTTCACACCCAAGAACTCAGGCGCCCAGAGAGTCCATCCTGTCCATTGTTCACAAAGCTGGTCTGTGGTGGAACTGGACATCGAACCCAGACCTTCTGATCCCAACCTTCCCTCGCTACTGGATCACCTCTTACTAAACTCTAGTCTGCTGGGGAAGGGTCATGTGATTTCCTTCTCCACTATAGAAAGCAAAGGGTTAATGTGCGCTGCCTTGAAGGACAGGATGTTAAGGCCAAAGGGGATCACAGAGATTTGGGGGTCTCACACCTGCAGTTCTGGTCAGGAACTCCAGGACCAAAGGGGCACCACGATGGTCCCAACACAGCCCACTAGGTGCAAAGCTGATGTCAGAAGCCACGCTGACCTCTCCCCGCCCTTCAGGCCCCAGGAGAAATGTTCTCTTTCCTCTCTAGGGAGCATTCACGTTGCAAGTTCACTTCTAGCATCTTGCTTTCTTCCCGATGGTGATTCTGATTTCCCCCAGGAGGCTTGCAAGTGGAAACACCCACTGCGGCCTCTTTAGCCGCCGACAGTGCTTTCCTGGAAAGAGAGAGAGTGGTTAAAGATGCGCTCAAAAATCAGGTGAAATAAAAATAGGTCAAAGTGAATTTTCTGATGGGAAACAAAAGAGTGGGCTCTGGACATGTACCCACAACTATGCACAAAGCGCCCACCAGTTCACCACCCGCCAGCACCGTTGGTCATGGGCTTCGCTGTGCTAATGGCTGTGCTCTTTCTGCCACCAGTGCGGGGGCTGCCAGCCACCCCTGGCCGGCAAGCTCTGGAAATACAGCTGCCAAGGATGTTGGCTTGAACAGTGCGCTGTATTCCATGTTGTCACTTCAGCTTAAATCTCTACAGTTACCTGCGGTTCATGGCTATGACACTGAACAGCGCAGACTGAGATGATGGGGTGGGTTTCTGTAGAAACAAATTGATGTAAAACAAAAGAGGAAGCAGTCCTATTTGGGGGGGGGGAAGGCTTAAAGACAGAGAGAAGCTTCACAAAGAAAGTCCTGACAGTTTGAAGGAATTATGGGGAATTTGGGGGGAAAGCTGCAAAACTTGTGCTGGGCTCAAACTTAATTGAATCTCCAAGAAGAAGGCCTTCGCCGGCTCACACCCAGTTCCACGACATGAGAAGCTGCTTCGTAGGTTCATCGAGCTTTCTGACTCTGGTTTCCCTGACTGAAGCTTGGATGGCAGTGATCCACTTGCCTTCCTCGTCGAATGATCGGGGAATTCTGTCTTCAGTCAAATAACAGTTTCTGACACTTCATTTGCAGCCAAGGGCAAATCGTGCCCAGCTTTGACAGAACAACCTGGCCCCAGTTTCACCAAAGAGCAGTCTCTTCTTGTGCCTGTTGAATGTGCTTTTAAAGGCTGAATCAAGGTTGGATAATGAACGTTGATACTTTGAAAATGAAGTCAGGTGGAGGGGTCTGGGCAAAATCCGAAGCGATGATGTATGGAGAAGGCAAGTCTCGGAATTGCTTCCAATTCTACACGCTAAGCAAAGAGCAGAGACCAGTCATTATTTTAAAATCTAACAAGTTCCTCTATGTTCCCCTGGGTCAAAGTTTTTACAACCTTAGGCTCTATCTTTTCATATTTCAAATGACAGACATGTTGACCATGAGCAGTGGTGCACACAGGCCTGGCAACATCCCTTGATACTGGAGCAAAACCCAACAGCTGGTGAGGAAGTGAGTCACAGAGCAGTGTTCATTAATTTTTATAGCCGGTGTGAAGAAATCCTTGAGGTTTTCAATGTACCCAGCCTCGATATGGGGCTCAAGAGGCATAAACCGATCCCACAACCCCACATAATGGGGACAATTTCTTATCTCTATCCAAGGAAAGCTCTTTCCAGCTAGAAAGCATCATCCAGTTTTCTCAAAGGGGTGCCAGGGAAGTTGAGGCCCAAAGATGGAAAGGGCATAACCTATACTCAATTGACTCTCTTCATCCTGCAACACTTTAAACCCAGGCTTCCTCGCACATCCCTCCTTGCATGGAAATAACTTGTACAAGCCTGTCACCCTACAGGGTCCCAGTTCTCAGGAGCGTGGATGGGAGTCGTCTTATCCATCTGCATGTACAGCACTCAGATGGTACCCAAAATGTGTTCTGTGCCAAGGTTGATATATAGCATGAGACGTCATGTATGTTAGCTTCCCCCTCCCCCCTTCCCTCCTATCTTCTTTGTTTCTTCCCTTCTTTCTTCTTGCCTTCTATTCCCCCTGTCCTTTCTGTCATTTTATTTCCACTCTACCACCCACTTGCTTCTCACCTGTTGGACCTTGCCACATCATCCTCAAAATGAAAATGAAGTTCCTTTAGTATCCAATTCCTGGTTTTACTAGGTCTTGTTCTTACATTAAATTTCTTTTCTACCTATGTTTATTGGCGTCGAGTTGACTTTCATCATTGTGTTCCTTTCAGGGGTTATAGGTCCAAACCTCAACAAACAGGTTTTCATGTCATACCCCCCATTTTTTATGACATAGGCGTGAGTTACATGGAATAAGACACATATTAAATATTGACCCTGCTATTTATTCACTGGTGGGAGGGGGGCTTTAGAGTAAACCGTCTCAAGAAAATTTTTTCTTCCCAATAAAGTTAGATATAAATCATACATCCACCACAGGAAGGTCTTTATTATTCAGCAAGAGTTTCCAGCTCCCTTGAGAGATTTTCATGCCTGATCCAATCCAGCTTAGGCAACAGGGCTGAACAGTATTCTGTTGTGATATATACCTACATCTTCATGATCCACTCATCTGTGCTTATTTTTCTCTATCACAGTTTAATTTTTAATTCTAGAACTTTACCAATGAAATTAAAGAGCACATGTGATTTGCGCGTGATTTCTTTTACTCTATAAAGTGCTGTTGACAGTCCTCTGTGTTGTTTGGTGTTATCAGTAATTCATTCCTTTTTCTTCTTCCTTTTTAGTATTCCAGTGAGAGGGTATACTGCATTTTATCCATTCCATAGCCAGATGCCTGAACATTTCAGAGACGCACCTCCTGAACATTGGTTACTGGCTATAGCTGCTCAAACATTCTAAAGTTAGTCATTTCGTAGAGATGTGTCTGTATTTCTCTGGAACAATGCTTTAGGAATAATCTGTGTCATACAATAGGTGGTTCTGCAGTTTCAGAATCTCCCCAGAGTGGGAAGAAGTAAACCACTTTACATTCCCACCAATAACGGATGAGAGGAGAGAAAGCTTCTGCTGCTTCCAAACAGTTTTCCATGCCTGTCAAGCCGGCGGCGTGGCTGATGACCCAAGACCGTGGCTGATGACCCAACAGAGAGATGCTGCCTCCTCCATCATCGCTATGGGTTTCACGAAACAAGCTCCTTACATAAAGGAGCCAGAGGACCAGGGTTCCTGCCACACCGCGTGGGAACTCAGGCAGGCAGGGCGCATGCAAGTCCCGAGGGCACTGGTAAGAGCCATTAACACTCGTACCCCTGGGCGAGCAGATGTAGTCGCTCTTCCTTCCTGGTTATCCTTGAAGACAAGGACAAGTGGATCATCTCCTTGAAGAAACCCAGGTCTTAGTCAGACTGAAAGTAGACAAATGTGGGACTGAAGCAATCAGCAGGTACCACGTTGCAGCCTGTGGGTCGAGATAAGGAATCAAACAAGAGATTCCTGACAAGAGGCCATGACTGTGGTCTCTGAGATAGAGACACAGAGCACAGAGATGGGCTGTTTGTTTACTTTCCCTCTGGTATCGCCCATATGCTGAGCTGAGAAAGCTCTGCGTATCTCTTTGAATGACAACACCCCTTGCTCAATGATTGCTTAAACATTCTTTTGATAAGAATTTTATGGGCAGCCTTTATGAGCATGGCTTTAAAAGGAATAAATCTTACAGTTTTATTGCAAAGTCTTGTCTTTGTTTCTTTTATAAGATGATACAATTTACAGCAGGCAAGCACGATGTCTGTCTCCTCCCTTTATGTACGCACAGAGCGAGCAAACATTCGGTCACAACACAGATGGTCACAGAGCTGGTTAAAAGTTTAGTGAGCTCAACTTCCCGAGAGCCTCTTATCTGAAACAACTCTAGGCGGAACTGGGCGCAGCAGACCAAGGGTATTCAGCTGAGTGTTTTGGAATATGTGCTTCCCAAAGCAAAGGACTGTCATATACATTGAAGGAGGCAAAACCCTTCAGGACACTGACATCACGATGTCTGTGCAGACTCAGTTCCATTGACAAGGGAAACAAGGCACCAAAGAGCAAATGGGAGGATACCAAACCAAAACATTTCCCTACAGAGAAAGAAGTTCTTAGTAGAAAGGATACTCCACCTAGTGGGAGAAAATACGTGTACATTATACCTACATACAGGTTCTAGTGGTTGAGACCTAGCAAGAACTTGTACAACTCATCAAGAAAACAACCAATCAAAACATGGGCAGAAGAGCTAAATAAACGGTTTTCCACAGAGACATTCAGACAGCCACGGGCGTATGAAAAGATGCTCATTATCATTTATCATCAGGGAAATATAAATCAAATCCACAACAAGACAGCAGCTCACAGCTGTGAGAATGACCCGTTTCAAAAAAGACCAGAAAGAACAAGTGTTAGAAAGGATGAAGAGAAAAAAGAAACCTTCACATACTGCTGGGGGGAAAGCAGATGGGTCTAGCCCCTGTGGAAAATAGTACGGAGGTTTATCAAAATATGAAAAGTAGATCTGCCATCATATCCAACAATTCCACTTCTAGCTGTCCACCCAGAGACTGCAAAGCACTAATTTAATGGAGAGATTCACTCCTATGTCCACTGCAGCACTATTACAATAGCCAGCTGCGGAAACCCTAAAAGCTATAGAATTGAAGCTACAACAGAGGAATGGTGGGGTGGGGTGCAAAGAAGGAGGGTGATCCACAGACTAAGGTGGAGGAGTTATGGTGGTGGGTATGGTGTGGTAATGTACATCTGAAGAGGTGTGAGTTATACCTCTGAATTATACACAGCATTGAAGCAGCATTACCTCAGCCAAAAAAAAAAAAAAATACAGGAACAACAGAGACCTGGAAACAACCTTACTGTCCATTCGCTGACAGACAGATAAAGAAAATGTGGCAAATATACAATTGGAATACTATTTGGCTATGAAGAAGGAGAAAACTTGCTATCTGCAACAATGTGGATAGCTCGAGAGGGAATTATGTCATGAATAAGCCAGGTGGAGAAAGATAAACTTATGGTTTTACTTTGTGCTACAAAGAGGAAAAAAAAACATTTGTTTTAAATAATTTCTTTGGTCTATGAGACCAATCAATGGTTACCATAAAGGAAGGGGGAAGGGAGGTATATGAGCCAGAGGTGGAGGGGGAGCTGATAATGCTACGATAAGGGGTAGACTTGGAACCTAATGTAGCATATACACATGCTGATTCTCAGTGGCGTACAGCTGACCATATAATGGTACATGGCAATATTCAATGTGATGAAAGATAAAAGATGGAGAAATACACTCCAGGCAGTCCAAGTTCACATGGGTTTGACTGAAAGACCGAAAAGCCTTCTTGCAGAAATAAAGCATGGTTGGCCCTTGTGGGCTCGACTGGGGACATGAGAAGCCACTATGGCAAGGCAGCCACCAGAAGTCATCAGAGACTGAGTCTGAACCCGTACTGTTTGTGGTTCCTGCAAGGACCTCTCCCCCGCTCCCTGCCCCTACCACTTGTCTCTACATTACCTTTTCACTCACTATCATGATTTGTGCCATGGAAGGTTGTGCACTTCAGAAGCCTCCTTCACTGCAGGCTCCAAGTTAGTTTCGGCCAACGGGAGGCAGAGATGGAGCCCAGAACGCAAGCAGAGGATGAGACCAGCATCTCCCCTCTGTTCCCCTCCCCCCACGATCTGGCAGGAACTACATCCTTCCACTCTTCTGAAACCGGGTGCACACAGCGTGCCACAACTAAGCAGGGAGACAAATACCAATACCAAGGACTGTCACCGAATTGAGGCACAGTGACCGAAACAGGTCACACTGCCTGTGGGTTCTCACCTGCATGCGCACTTTCGAAAGCCTCAGGTCCCAGCAACCATGAGGTCTATTTGACAAGGGCAAACAAAGAGCTCAACGTTGCCACAAGGGGCCAGCTACCTCACCCCTTCAGTGTCCACCAGACAAGGGGAGTGCCGGTCACCTGTCACCAGGGGTGCTGAGCAGCAGCGATGCTCAGGAGGGGTCCCCAGGAGGGCACACCCCCAAACTGCTCTTGGAGACACCAGGCCCAGGACCCTTGGTGCTCCCGTCAGCCAATGCCAGAGACAGGACCTGGGGCCGAGTCTCCACAAAGGTCTCCGCTTCTCTTCCTCAGCAGTCAGCTGCTGGATGTGGCTACGGTTCCCCCTTCCTTCCTCAGAGGCCGAGAATGGAGGCCTTCTCTTCTCCCTTGGGGCTGAAACAGTCCTCAGAGGCTCGAGCAATTCTTTCAGAGGCCGGAGTGCACGCTTTGGAGGCTCGAGACCGCACTCCCGCCAACCTGGTCTAGATCTACTCTTATGGCGCTCCGCCTAGACTCTGATTTCAGCATTTTTCACTCCCATGACTGACTAGACTATGTCAGTGAGACCAGCACAGCCGTGGCCAGTTCCTGCCTGTATCACCTTCAGTAGCTGCCCTCTCAGGAGTTAAGTCTCCCAGGGCTCCTAGGTCTACATAGCAGCATTTTTTACCATGTTTCCTTGGCTCCCACCAAGAACAATTCGAAAGGGATTTTCCTCACCAAGGGTTAGGACGTGTGTGGCCGAGAACGCTGGTGTCCAGGAAAAGGCCCTGTGGAATGTACCTTCTGGGGGCTGGAGATCCCGGTGGGAGAAACTGCCCCCCCCCCCTTTTGACTTTCCAACATCATCAGGAACAACAGGAGCCCAAGGAATCGTGGACAGGTGATCACACGCAACCATTTAGAGATCAGGTGTGGGTTCGTTTGATGGGCAGGAGCAGAGTGGTGACTGATCGTTACAGGCTTCCTGAGGATGAAACAGATAAAAAGTCGGCTACAAAGGTTATATTAGGAAACTCTAGTTTTGGGAAAAGGAGACTTGACGAAGAAAAGTTAATGGGAAGTTGAGGCTTCTCATCCAGTTCTTCTACCTGGAACTTCTGGAATTCCCACCTGGAGCCAGCAGACATAAACCATGTGGTGTTGCCTGCTGCAAGTCTTTTCTTCAGAGGGGGAACCCTGCCCCCCCCCCCGCCACTCCTTGAGGTGACCGTGGAAAGGGGAATACCCCATGCTCTCGGACCAAGTAGACCCGCATCTGCAGCTGCAGGAAGTGTGACTTAAAAACAACCCCAAGAAACGTGTGGAGAACGCAGGACTCAAGACACTCCAGGGTCCCATGAGCCCTGACACCCTGCTTTCCAAGAGAACCCTTGCCAAAACTCCTGAGGAGACAGCTGTTTTCTTGTCCTAACTCACTTCCCTTTCTCCATGGTCTGCTTTGTTTTGGCACACTAAGGTGGGCATATATACACATTTAGGCTCCCAGCAGTCTCGTCTATTGAGTCCTGCACTACAGTGAGAGACGGTAAACCTCGAGCTGAGTTTACTCTAAAGCATAGGATGCTTGGGCCACAGGCTCCACCTTGAGGCAATCTGTGCAGACAATGTTCTTCACAGACAATGGGAGTCCTGAAGCCCTCCAAGCTACCCAATCACAAAACAGAGACTAGACTGACATGGAACAGCACACCGAGGAGGAGGCAATGGATACAGAAGAGCCAAGGGTGCCGTGGTCCAGCTGTGGTACAGAACAGTGCCTGAAGGAAGGGGTGAGGATTGTAACCAAGACAACGCTTGGGCAGGAGGGCACGCAGCAATCCTCTGTCTGCGGCCTGAGTTTTATTTTTCACACAGCTTTTATATAGTTCAGGTTACACAGGTTAGCAGTTACAACAGCCTTTTGCTTGACGTCAGATTTGCTGGGGGCTGGCTTTCTGTCTGCTTATCTAGGTCAGATGGAGATCACCAGACCCTCTATGGGATACCTTTGTTATCTAAACTGATTTAGTTGACAGGGTTTCCTGATACCTGTGCCTGCTCAGGCGTGCAGGAATCATAGTTCCTCATATTTGTGGGGACTCGTTCAGCAGGCAACCTTCTTTTTCCATCCCACACACAAGGGTATCAGCTATGATTTACAAGTAAAATCCAGAGCGCTATAGTCCAGCACCTGGGTGAGCTAACCACACAGCACTGCCACCTAATGCGGCAGTTACTCTCCATCCATCTCATTCGTTTAGCTATGGGAGGTGAGGGTTCATGATCTTGATTTTGGTGACCACCAACGTATGTGTGTCAAGTCATACATGTGTACAATTAAAAACAACACGCACATTCTATTATTTTTTCAATAGGACAGGAGAAAAAGGTACATTCGATGTGCATATTGTCACCGTCAACGTTTTTATAAATACTCTCCGATGTGTAAATATCCGTAGAAATCAGTTTAAGCTCAGTTTCCCAAACGGAGATAATTTTCCCCTGAGTAGTGCCAGTACTTACGGCAGCTGTGATCCTGAGCGGCCGCTTAGCCGTGGGGTGCTCCGGTTCTCTTCGGGGGCCAGGACCAGGGAAACACCGTGCTCACCGGGTCTCCAGGAAGCGCGCCTGCAGCCACCGCCGTCATCACGCCTGCGCGGGGACTCGCCCTTCCGGGCCGGAGCGCGCATGCCGCCACGCTCTGCCACGTCAGCACTGCGTCACAGGCGGGCGCTGAGTCCGTGACGCTGTTCTCGGAGCAGACAGTCCCGGAAGCCGCCTTCTGGGAGCGGCTGTGGGGGGCAGAGCAGGCGCTGAGGCTGCCAGAGAGGAGAGCGTGCTGCGGGGAGAGGCCCGGCCAGGCCCAGGGTGAGAGAAGGGCCAGAAGAGGACCCCAGCCGACCTGGCACAGGCCTGGGAGGGTCCGTGGCCCCAGGCATGAGCGGTGGGCGCTGCTCCCCCAAAGTTACCCTCAGCCCCCTCTCTCCCGCCCGAGGCAGGTGGCCCAGGGCAGAGAGAAGAGCTGTGCAGAGGTGGGTGCGGCCCCGTGAGGCCTTGCTCACTCCCGGCCCTGCCCAGGGCTGCCCAGGCCAGGCCGGTGTCCTAGACAGTCCCGGGGTCCTGCC
>PVHY01032049.1:0-12148 GCA_004024945.1 Uropsilus gracilis | reverse complement strand
ATCGAATGCCTTTTCCGCATCTATTGATATGATCATGTGATTTTTTTTCTTCTCTTTGTTGATGTGGTGGATTATGTTGATTGATTTTCGAATGTTGAACCATCCCTGTGCCCCTGGGATGAATCCCACTTGGTCATGATGGATGATCCTTTTTATGCAATGTTGGATTCGGTTTGCCAGGATTTTGTTTAGAATTTTTAGAGCAACCATCACCTCTTACTGAACCTCTTGCAACCATCTCCCAGTGAATTGTCCTGTTTACACTCTGGCCAAGTTCTCCTCACACACAGCTGAGGCCTCTTCCCCATGGCTGGTGGAATCTTGCCTGGTCTGAACCCTGCTGACTGATGCAGGCTCATCACATCTGCCACAAACTCCTGCCGTCACTGGGCATGTATCCTCCTCCTCTCAGCCTTGAATGAGACCCATTTTTCCTTCCGTTGGGCCCTACCAAGGGCACTCATTTCTCTGTCATGCATGCTTACCTTATGCTCCTGTACCTGTAACTCCTGTCACTCCTTAGACCTCAGCACATGCGCATCCACCAAGAAATGCCTTTCTGATCCTCCACCCTCACCATGGCATCTATCCGTTTGCAAGTACTTATTTGTTTTTCTCGATAGTGCTTATCATGTTGTTTGTGCATGCGTGTGTGTGTGTGTCCCAACTTCTAGCACAAAGTTTGCAAAATGGTAGAATATTTTCTACCATTTCTAAATATTCAAGAATATTTGTCAAGTGTGACTGGTTCGCACACCTTTTTCAAGAACAACTTTGGTGATACTGGCTGATGCTTTGTGCCCTCAGTTAGGAACTGCCCTCAGTTAGGAACTGTCATTTGAACTGAGGCAGTTAGCTCTCTGGCTGGTCATTCACTACTCAGACTTCCTCTCTAAGATTTAAATTGAGATATTGAGACTCTAGTCAGTTGGTGGTGAGTGCTGGATTTCTAATTCTCCTGGTCCGAGGTAGAAGCCTCATGGGAATCTTGCAAGCAGAAGCTGCCAGTCAGCAGAAACACAGAAGAAAGGAGGGGACACAGTTAGTGAAAGTGATTTTAGAATCAGAATGTGACAAGGAGTTTTAGCTCTTCCCTGTTCCTGTACCTGAAAGACTTGTGATCCTCCTGTTCTTGTCCTCCATCATATCTTTGAAAGGTTTCTCTTACTTTAAACCAGCTTCAAAAGAGATTATGTTTCTTAAAGCAAAAGACATTGGTTGAGCCATTTAGAGGAACACTGTGACCACAGCATGCAGGTAGGCTGCAGGTAGGAGGGGAGGTAAAGGCTTTTGCAGGGGATAGGTGAGAGCACAAGGTTAGAAATAAAAAGAGTGCAAGTGCTGGGAGGGATGGATTCCACAGACATTCTGATGGGCATGCCAAAAGGATGCTTAAGATAGGGGTTCAAGTGGGGACCCAGACATTTATCTTAAACCTACTGTGGCAACCTCCAGCTCATACTGAGCTCTTTAATATGGGAGGAGTTGATCCTGGAGTGAAGGGAACTGACTCCCCAATACAGACTACTGCCACTAACCAGTCAGTTTTCCTGACCTGCCCCCACTATCCCTTGGGGTGTCTGAGAACATCCTCATAAAGATGAAGCTTTTTTTTTTTCAGTTCAAATCCTTTGCATCTATGTTGACTTATTGACATCTTACTCATCTCTCAAGATTTATTTCCAGTTTTATCTTCTCTGCTGCAAATGTACCCAAATCCTCTGAAATGTTCTATATCCCACATGTGGTGGGGGGAATTCCAGGACCTAGTTGACTGTTCACTTATTTGTCTGCCTTATTGGAGACAAACTCTTTCTTAAGAAAACTCCTGTATTGTCTTGGATACACACTTGGTCCTGCTTTGTACAAAAGTGGACACTTTTCAGTTCCCCTGAGAGTCTTGGGTAGAGTTGTAAGTCATCATGAAGGGGTGATAATCACCCGATTTTTGTGTTTGGGATTCTCCTTCAGTCCATGATGCAGAACAATGACACATCAGACCTGCAAATTACACCACAGCCCTCTGCTGCCTGGTCAGAAGCCTGGATAATAGAAATGGTATTTACGAAGACTGGTTTGAAGGGCATGCTATTTATCCCTTCCTCTGCTGTGCTGATTTTTATTCCTGCGTCAAGCTGTGCACTTCGACCATATGTTCTTAGTCCCCAGCAGAATTTTCATGCATTTTAATGTTATTTCCTTGGCTTGAATCCAGGGATATTCTACATAATGGCTTTATGAAAACTATTACTGCAGGGATGTCTTTGAAGTCTCACACATTAGGTCATTCAGTTCCTTCTCTATGGCGCCTTGAGCAAGAGACTCTTATAAAGATAAAGGGTGGGAAGCTTTCTTTCAAGAGCTGGGGAAATCCTTCTTTCGGTAGCAGGTCTGACTGGATCTTCTCTTCTGCGTCAATCAGCAGGAAGCACAGAGCCAATTATGTAAGTGGACTGTAGGTGAACTATAGGAACTCTGCAGGACACTAGGGCTTGCATGGAGTTGGGCAAGTGAACCCAGTGCAGGTAGTAGTGTGAAGGCACCTGAGGGTTTTGTGTTGCCTGGCAGGCAGCTGAGATGGGAGCAACAGCAAGTTGTGGATTCTCCATGCTGAAGTTCTTACTGCCTGCCTTGTCCAGGCCCTACCTCATGGCTTTCTGCTTTAATTTTGCTGTGTTACGACTATAGCAATTCTAGTCACCTGCCTTCTGTACCTTGGCTTTTTGTCAAAAGAGGAATTCCCAGGAAGGAGGTGAAATCAGGTGAGGGGTGAGTATATGAGATCAGGATGATGGTGCTTGGCTGACGTGGTGGTGGGAGAACCCAGGTGGTGGGAGAACCCAGAACAAAGATGTAAACGTGTGTGCATAATCAGTTAAAAAAAAGTATAATAGGTTTATGATGTCAACAACTTACTAATACCAAAACCAGATTAAGACAGCCTAAATAAATAAATAAATTCTAGATCTGGGGCTGAATATGATATTGGGAAAGTTAAATTCTGTATTAAAAAAAGGATTACAACACAGATTTCTGATCAGATGCTTGTCAGGGGGCATCTTTTACCATGCTGGATGCCCACTTCTTTCTCTGTTTCTCCTGTGTTGCCTGCTCTTGACTCACCACGGGCATCTCTCATCTGTGGTGGTGGCTTTCAGGTCAAAGGGACAATATTGGAATTATCTTGGGGAGCTTTTAAAAAGTATGATGACTCACCCACACCAAATAAATCAGTCTCGGAGGTGAGACCCAGGCACACATATTTATTTATTCATGTCTCAGTTTATAAAGTGTTTATTGATTTCCCATTGGTTTACAGCCTCCATATGTTTCAGGAGGACAGCTTCACACCTCCAGTGTGTCGCCTGGCCCTGCCCTAGACTCCAGAGGGACTTCTGTCCCTGACTCATTGAGCAGTGTTGTTGCTCTAGAGTCTCCTTATCTGTGTGCGCTCAGCACATTGCTGGCAGGGGGTGGGAATTCAGTGAGCAAAAGTTAAGTGGAATAAAATGATAAATGATCGATAAAATTTACAAACTTCCCTGCTGGGTGTTTCCTGATTTCCCTCCATAAAGTAATAATTAATCAAGACAGCAGGAAACAGATTATTGTTGGAAACCACTGTGATAAGCGGAGTGCTAAATCCTAGCTGTCTCTGTAATTGAAAGCTCTTAATGGAAATAGTACTCCATGGTGGTGCTTTCTGTCCTCTGCCACCATTCAACCTGCGCCAGGAACATGGCAGGTGGGACCTGGATGTGAACCCAGCGCAAGAGCCAGGATCTGGAAACACTTTCCCTGAGCAGAGGTGATGGTGCAGCTGCTCTCAGGTGCCCTCACCATAGGGGACTGTTTGCCAGGGGAGATGGAGCACTACCTGCCAAATTGGAGGTGCTCCTGTTGGCTCCTGTTGGGTGCGATTGGTTTCTGATTAACTTAGAGCTCATGATTAACACTCCCATCTTACAGGAAAGTGACATTTGCTATTATGTGATTCAAAGCATACTTGTTAATTATCATATTTTTAGCTGATACACAGCACCCATTTTTAGAACATTCAGAAAAAATGCCATCTCTTTGAAGACATGTCTAGGTAATGAAACTCAGGGTAGTTATATTTAAGTAATTTCTACTTTTCATTCTGTCTTGTAAATTATAAGCTAGAATGAAAAGGCAGTTGATTTAGAAATGGTAACACTCTGGCAGGGAGGATTGTCTTGTAACCCCCCTTTCCAAGACACAGAGGTATTATGATGGGGGCGGGTCCCTCTCCTACATGTCTTGACCCCATTTCAAGGTTGGAGATGGTCTGAAAACAGGTGGATGTATATTTCAAATAAACGTACTGGGGTTTGATCTAAGAGAGACAAAATGAAGGCTTATATAGTGGATTGAGGTTTGATTCACATCCTTAATGTCATGATTTATTGCCTACTTTAAATGGGATCATTAATGGCAAGAAATAAATCAAAGTCTTCTCGAATTGTCACAGAGAGGGTAGGGTGTTTTCTCTTTTGAAGACTTAAAAAGGAGTGAGCTCAGTGGATACTTCCATGCTGTCATCCGGGATCAAAGCTCAGTTCTGTCTTCCCCCTTGATTAGCTGTGAGACAGCAGGAGGAGGAAACTCCCCTTGCCAACCACAACCCCCCAGCCCCCAGGCCCTGAAATGTCTTCAGAGCTGCTGATCTTTTAGTCTTCTTCCTTTAAAAAAAAAAAGCATTTCTCATTTTCCCTTTCTATTTTCCTCCATTCTCTGACAGAGTGAAACACTGCCAGAAGAAGTGAGTGTAATGGACAATATTGCTTTATTTCTTCTTACAATTATGCATTTCCTGTTCATTTTTTTGCAGGTCACAGGAAGGGCTATGTGATTTGAATTCGTTCATGCCCTTTACCCGGAGGGTCAGCCCACACTTGGCATGGGCTGCTCACATTGCTCAGACATGCCATTGACTTTTACTGAAAATTCTCTGTGTCATGTTTTGGGGCTCACCCTGATTGAATGTGAACCTGAAGGCATGAAGATTGGCTCTTTGGGAGTTTGCAAACAGGTTCTAATCCCATTTGGGGTCTTTACTTCAGGTTCTTCATCTAATTCCCCACTCATTTCAAAAGTTTACATACTGTTTCTTGATATCTTATCTGACCCATGTATATACTCTTGATAGCAGAACAGAATCCTGTTTAGGAATTTCATCTGGAAAGTACTGAAAGACAGCCTAATTTAAAAAGCCTTGGTCAATCTTGCATACTTAGAAGAACCAACTAGAAGATGATAGTCAAGTATTTTAGGTTCTTGTCTAGAATCCAGGTTAAGGTTGGAGTTAATTGGAAATTGACCTGCATAATGAAGAAAAAGAATTTTGCAAGAATTGTTTGCAGGGCTTTTCAGTCTTCTTGGTGCATGGGAATGGAGAAGAGGACAAGAGTGTATAGGGTATGTGTGTGTATGTGTATGTGTGAGAGAGAGAGAATTAGAGGAAGGGTGAGAGATGCAGAAAAGAAAAAAGTGGAATTAAAGAAGAAAGTAAAGTTTTGGTAGTAGGAGAAGTCACATCAATTAAAGGATATTACTATAGAGTTCAGAGCTGAGACAGTCTTACCTGGGGGCTGCTCTGCAGGAAGGAGAGGTCCATTGCTGGTTTGACCTTTGAAGAGCTAAGAGTGAAGAGCCAGTAGTCTTAGGAAGTGAGGCAGTCAGCAAGTCTTGGAATTCACAGACACGTGGAGCAAGGAGTAAGCCCAAGAAGTCTCAGAAATCTCTGGCAGTCTGGGGAATGGCACAAGATTATGTTTCTTCATAAAAAGAGGCTATATCTAAAGACACAGGCATCATCCTAAGAAGAGGCATCCATTTTCGTTAACAAAGAGTGAGGGAGGTATCTGACATTCAACATTTTTACAAGATGAAGAAACAAGCTTCTGGGAGCTAAGGAAATTGCTAATGGTGGCAGAGCTGGTGGAGTGTACATGAACATTATACCCAGACAGTGGGACTCCAGAATCATGTTATAACCTCCTCCCACCCCTCACCCAGTAGACACCCTGACTCACGAAGGGGTCCAGAATAGGGACTCCACAGCTTGGTATTGGCATTTCCTCCCCCTTCAGATGCAAGACTCGAACTGCTTGACAGATGCAAGACTTGGACATCATTCAGGACCTGATATGAAAATCAAGTATCCCCCATGAAGTTGTTTCCCATGTGCCTGGGGGTTTCCTGCAGAATTCTGGCAGGAACCCAGACCTTTGAGTGCTCCCGACAAGTCTCTTACCCCTCTTCACCCCAACATCCACCACCTGACCCCACTGCCATCTTGCTCCGTGTTCTGCACCTGTGCCTGGTACAGAACATTCTCAGCTCCAACTCCAAGCCCCCATTGTCTGTAATGCCTCTCTTTAATTCTTTAAATGATCATTGCTTTTTTATTATTTTTTAGTCCACTAGATCTTTCCTATGAAAATGTAAACACATTTTTTCTCATCACACAAAAAACAACATAGACAAAAATCACCTGTTTTACTCTACTTTCCCTTGATAGTTCCATTTATTTCCCCTTTTTTTTTACAGCAAAAATACTTAAAAAATTATCCTTATTTATGCCCCTTATTCTCTCATACTGGTGGGAGAGTTTCTGCAATGAACAATTGAACAATAAACCCTTATTTCCCTCATGTGTCCTCACCAAAGTGACTTGAACATCTCCTGGGTGATTCTCTTCCACGGGAGGAGTCAGGGAGACAGGACCTTTGTCTTTCTCCTTGGACTTGGCCCAGTGGGGTACCAAGCCTGGGGGCTTGGGGAAAACTAGCTTGAAACTGATACATATTCTGCTCACATGCCTATGCCTGAAACCCAAGTCACAGGCCCCAAATATTTGTGAGAGGGATTGAAGAAGGCACTATTCCAATGTCTCCAGGAAAAGAAAATGAGATCTGCCTATATCCTGCTAATAATGTGATTTATCCTGAGTAAAATGAAACTGGCACTGATAGACCAAAAATACCTGGTAATGGCTTTGTGGGAGCTCTAGAGGTAAGAAAAATAGAAACATTGGTGAACTAGAGACCCATGTCACAGAGCAGGGAAGTGTGTGTTAAAAATCTCAGTTTCACTGAGATCTTCTCTGTAGGGTAGTGTTGGAAAGCAGAATGGTTATATGGGTGGAGGAGGTTCTTACATCTCATGTGCAAGATCTCAGAGGAAAACTTTGCTTAATTTGAATGTATTGTTTTGTAAGCAAGAGAGAAAGCAAAATAGAATGTAGGATCCTACAGGAGTGCAGTTGAGGACTTCAATCTTTGAACAGTAAGATAGAAGTTTAATAAGGCTTGGTGTGAAAAGTTCTCAGAACCCTTCTCAAATGATGGAAGTAACTCAGGTCAAAGATCAGATCAAAGATCTGGTTTTCCAGTTCAGTCTTAACACCAAAAGGGAAGAGCTGGGATAGTGAGGGTTGAAGTGTGAGAGAGGGAGAGAGAAAGGAATTGGAGAAGTGTGATGAAGAAGTAGAGGTTACATTTTAAGAGCTAGGTGTCTGGAAGTGAATCTAAGTGTTTTTGAGACATACTAAATTGACTGGACAAAGCAGATATGGCCCCTCTGTGCTCAGGAAGAGGAAATGAGATAGTGGAGCCTCTTGCTAGCTCTTATTTGGCTTTGACTTCCCTTGCTGCACTGAAACTGCTGTCACCCACAAGAGAACCCCCAGATTGCAACATCAAATGCTAAGTACTCAAGCCTCATCCTTCCTGAGCTCCCAGGAGCCTTAGACATAGCTATTCATTTCTCTCTCTCTCTCTCTCTCTCTCCTTTGAAATAATTTCTGCTTGTATTTCTTTTCTGTTCATTTCTTTGCACATGGTCTCTTCACTCCCTTCTACTTTCTCCTCATCTCCTGATCATCCCATGTGGAAGTCCTAGACTCCAGTGCTGTGGCATCTTCTCTGGGAAAAGCCAGAGTCAGAATGGGCAGAGTTCTTGCTTTGGTGTTTTCCCCTCTTACTTTGATTGATAGGAACCAAAATTCATCGAGGTGTTCTCCCAACCTCTGGATTCATGGCTTTACTTTTAGGGTCAAATTAGTTTCATTGGAAAGATCCTCTGGGAATCATTTTTGCCTACTCACATCAGTTGTACAGAGGAAGTCGCATGGATTGTACCTCAAACGCTCCCATCACCTGGGGTATGTGTGTGTGTGTGCTCATGGGCTTGTGCAGGGCTGAACAGAGTGTGTTGGGAGCCTGTGACCTATACAGAAGCACTTCTGGCCATTGGCCTCTTGCATCTGCTGCAGCCCACAGGGCCTGACGTTCTCCCAGTACTCAGAATCAACCAGATGGAGAAAAAGGATCCAAAATTTGTGATTAATGCCAGATTTTTGCCCTTTGAAAATCATCCCCCATAACTGCAACCCCCATAAGGACACATTCACACAAGGCTGTGTCCTCAGGTAACTCCACATGGCTTCCTCCACTGAGACTTTCTGTAGGTCTTAGAAACACTGCTTGTGTCTTTTGAGAAATAAGCTAAAATATTAATAACATGCTTGCTTTTGCAAGTAATACTTAATATGCCACTTTTAAGCTTGTAGTAGAAGACATTGGAAATGAAAAGTAAGCTTAGATGTAGTGATTTTATCTGCTTTTTTTTTAAAGAGTATGGAAAAAACTGATGAACTGACAAAGTACTACCCCTAACGTATGTTCTATTTCTAGAGTCGCTGTCTCTCCACCTGGCCACAATTGTTTTGAGGTCTTTTTCTCTGAGTCACGGTGTATGAGATGCTCTTGTTCAAGATTCTGGATGGTGATTTGATGTTTTCAGGTCACTTAAGGAAAGGTTACTAGCACTGATATGCTGGGGAGAAAAAAAAGTATTAGAAATTTATAGTGATCTATGAAAGGTGAGTGACACGTCCAAGCCCCCTTGCTCTGTGACCCCCTACAGGACACATCTCATGAACCAGGACTCAAGTCTGTGAGGTGCTGTATTTTTTTTTTTCTGTTTTTTTTTTTTTTCTCATAAGGTAAAGATAAAGGAGGTGGTGTTGAACTTTTGAAGAACCAGTGACTGCAGTGTCCCTGCAAGACCCACTTCCTGTGTGATTCCCCAGGAGGCTGGCCTGTGGGTGTCAGCTCTCAAGAGTCTATACCTTTGGGGGCCAAGATCTGTGCATTCCCCATAGCCAGGCCCAGCACCTGGTGTGAGGGGTACACAATCCCTAACTCCCAGGGAACTGAGAGGGATGGGAGCCAAGGCAAGTGCCCGTCTTGTCCCTGGAATAAACACAAGTGGAACGTGGACAGCTTCCCAGAGAGAGAAGGTGCCATCAGGGTTGCCTTGGGGAGGGCTCTTAGAGCAGCTTGCTCTTGGGGACCCATGCAGTCATGCAACAAAATAAAAATTCTACCTTGGGGTGATTTCAAAACCAAGAGGAAATAGAAATCCCACAGGGCTAAATTTTCCTTCAAGCTGAGTACCTCAACTCCTCCACAAAGCAAAGAGAGGATGAAAATCTAACTTAAAATTGCACGTAGGGACCTTCTTTTCTAAGAGGAAACTTGACATATCATGGGGCAGTGGCAAGATTGTGGTTAGGGAGAATTGCCTAGACCAAAGTTGTAGTTCTAAGGCTCTAACCTTATTTTTCTTGTTCCATGAAATTTGATGTATTTTTTCCCGCCAGTTCCTTAGCCACCTGTGTGTGCAGGCTGGGCACCCCAAATGTTCCTACCCACTCTGTATCTCCCAAATCTCCTTGGATTTCATCTCTAAGGAGGGTGTTCACAGCAGCAACCACTGCATTCCTTCACACTTTGGGAAACTTTTCTTAGACCAAAATTTATTTCAGATACATCTTTTCTGAGAACCAGCACAATTATCTAAATCACTGAATAGGAAAACAATGATATTATCTGGGTTAATGGCTATTAAATCTCTTTGGGTTTGGGGGCCCTTTTGTGCATATAATATAACTGTATTCTCTCCAGGAAATAGGTTTTCTTGTTGACACACAGGACATACTTTTATAAAGGACTCATGAAAATGTATGGAGTTTTGAAAACTGCATAGGACCTGAGGGCACACTAGGAATGTCCATGTTCCATATGGGTATCATGAATTACCTAGACAACTGATCTCTGAAGTGAGAGTGGGTTGTATGCTAGAGAGTGGGTGATGGATGACCCACTTGGGTCAGAACATCCAGTGTGACTTAAGCTATGATTTAAAGTTAAGAGAAAATTTAAATTTGATGGATCTGCGGACAATAAGGTGACAACTGAGGACTTCAGCATGTCCATCGAGGACAGAAAGCATCCTGAGGGAGTGGGACCATCACCATTTCTGATCCAGTTACTCGTCAGGAGCTTGGATCTGACAGAATATGGCTGAGGATGTGGTGGCTACCCCAAAGGGGTATTTACAACAATTTATACTGAGATCCAGTGCCATTTGAATCCTTTCTGTTAATAAGATTTTTGACCATCTTGTAGAAAATCACTTCAAAGTCTTTTAGAATCTAATGATGCATTATTATTTAACAGCAAAGCACACACTACAATGCCCTGACCTTCTAGTAAGCTGACAAGTGATAACACTTGGACCCAGCTCACAGGTGTATTTATTTGTTCCTTCAAGGTAATGGGATGTTTAAAGAGTGACTTTAACAGCTGAGTTTTTGAAAGAATTTTTTAATGAGAAGAGATCTTTTTGAACTTGAGAGATTGGAAACATTGTAATTGTTTTGTCATTTGTTGCTAAAATTAAGAAATTCCTTAAAAAAAGGCTCATGCCCATAGACTTATAAAATAAAACCTGGTCACAGAATTTACTACTAAGTTAAAACTTTCCCAGCTATAGGGTTTGAAAGTAGGATTTGAATGCCTTTCTTTGAACTCACTTATTTTTGAATAAGTTTAAATCATTCACATATATATAATCATTCATATATATAAATGAGTTTAAATCATTCATATATATACACAAATATGTATGTATGGCATTTACATATATATATATATATTTATGTTTGCTGTACTTCCTATGGTACAGCAATAAAGTCCTTGTAGAATCAGTAGGAAAACTGGAAAATAAGTTGCATTCAACTTCATATATATTTTTCATTTGAGGTATATCTTTTATCGATGGCAATCATTAAAACCTGCAAATCACTAAAGTAAAACCACTTCTTAATATACATATATGAATATAAATGCATATGTATATGTAAATGTACAATGTACATGTAACTGTATGTATATGTTATGTATACACAACAATATATCTTGTTCTATTAATAAATGAAATAAGGAAAATAAAAATTCAGTATTACTTCAATTTTCATTTAAAAGTGAAAAAATTGTATTTTTAGTTTCTGAAAGCTTCACAAAACTAAGGACTTCACAGATGTCTCTGGCCCACAGAGAGAGATACAGCTGTAGGAATCAGATGGTTTTCTCTGCTGTTTAAACCTGATGATCCCAGGGAAGAGGAGGAAGAAGAGAAGGGGTTAGGAACTGTGGAAACCCCAAGATCCCCTGCTTGGCCTGTTGTGTGGGGCTGGAAGGTGCAGCAGATGCCCCTGGAGGGCCAGACCCAGACCTCGGGCCCATGAAGGTCTCTCATGCCCCGGTGACTGTGGAAGCCACTGGACCCTCAGGCTTTCTGTCTGTCCGATAACTGCTCGTTTCCCTCCTGGTTTTGCGAGGAGGCAGTACCTCTTTTGTGGTCAGGGGCTTCATACGCTCTGCAGGTTTCGTGCAAGCTCAGGACTAGGTCAGCAAAACATGTAATTAGATTGATACCATTCTCTCATTTCCGGTTGGCGCTCATGTTACAGATTACTGTCAGATATCTGAATGACAGTCATCATCGGCCCCATGACCGACGTGATGCATTTGACACAACTCATGCCTACTAAGTATCCGATGCAGTGAAATATCTCCTGGTGTGTTGCTACATCTGGCTTTAAAAGCTCTCAAGGAAGTGCTGGGTTGTGTAACACCACGGCGCCAAGCGCCACGTTCCAGGCACAGGTGAGGATGGTTAAGTTAAATTGGTGCCTGACCTGGCTGTCCCAGAGATGGATGACTTAACAAGTCGATGGATCCACCAGTCTGCATGACCTATCTTGGGCACTATT
>PVHY01032048.1:0-12151 GCA_004024945.1 Uropsilus gracilis | reverse complement strand
CGCGCAGGCTGGGGGGGCGGGGCCCGAGCTGTTTCCTTCACCCCCCTCCACTCGCCCCGTAGGCGTAGGGCAGGGGGCCGCAGTCCAGGGGCGGGCCCAGGGGAGGGGGGCAGGTTACAGGGACCCCCCCCTCCCCGGGAACCGGCGGTGGGCGGGGCTTGAACCCCGGAAACGGTGGGGGGCCCAGGCCTGGACCTGGACCCCTGGGCAGTGGGGACCGGGAAGGGGCCAGTTAAAGGTCCGGGGGCGCTGGGGAGAGGCGGGGCGGGGTGGGGGGAGGGGAACTGGGACTCGGACCCGGGACTGAGTGGGGCCCGGGCAGAAGCTGAGCACCCTGCGCCCGAGGAGCCCCCGTTGGCCTGGGGGGGCTGAGGGACTGAGCCCCCCAGAGCAGGACCTCCCCCTGGAAGGGCCGCGCCGCAGCCCGTGGGAGGGCCTCGCCCCCGGCGCCCCCCATCTCCACTCGCCGCCGTCCCGGCCTCCGCCGGAGGGAGGGGCCGAGCGCCCTCGGGGGGCCGTGGACCCCGGCGTTCTGAGCGTTCCGCGCCCCGCGCCGCCCGGCCCCCCCGCCGCCGATGGCCGCCGACCCGCCGGGAGCTGCCGAGAAGGGAGAGATGGCTCCCGGGACACGTGTGAGGTGGGTTCATGCGGCTCCTCCTCACCCCCAGACCTGGGCAGCTTCCACTCCCATTCATCCTCAGCCCGGCCTCTCTACCTTCCCCGCCCCCAGCCTCACCCTCTCTTTGCTCCAAACTCATCTCCAGCCCTCCTTCCTGTTACCTCTCAACCCTGGGGAACTGGCCTTCCTTCCTAGACCCTGTTTCCCCTTGCAGACCCCCATCCCTGCCTACAATTGCCGCCCTCCAGGCCCCTCCCCTGGAGCTCTGGAGGGCTCTTCTTCCCCCACCCCCTCCTTGGATAGGTCTAGAAGTCCCTGGAAAAGGGGAATCTGGGGTAAGATTCTGGCCATGAAGGGACCCTCCAGGCCTGCTGAGTCCATTTGGGATCTTGGAGGATCTGGTTTCCATGGGAAGGGGAACCCAAGGGATTCTAGACAATTAGGGATGGAAGGCAGCCTGGGAAGCTGGGGGTGGGGGGAACCCACAAGTAGGACTGAGCCCATCCTGAGTTCTTTGGAGATGTCAGGCTGAATTCTAGAATCCTTCCAGGGAACCTAGGAGGTTGCTCAGGTTCACCCGAGGAGGGTGTCTTGGAGCAGAGGGAGCTCTGTGAAGACCAGAGGGACTCCAAAGCAGCATCTTGGGGGTCTCAAAGCCCTTTAAGTTGGGCATCAGGACAAATCTTTAGGGGATGTAGGGCATGGGTGAGGGTCCCATTAGATCTGGAGAGGGTATCTAGGCTTGGGGGAAGGAGAGGTTGGAATAAGAAAGGTCTGGAGGTCCCATTCAGGAATATCTGGCTATCTTGGAGGTAAATCTGGAGAATTTTAGGCTGGAAAAGTATGGGGTGCAGCACATTGGAATAATGGGAAGAGTTTGGATTTCTTTAAACTAACTCCACAGCCTGGCTTTCCCAGGGGCTTTGGTATGGGAATGTCAGTGGAGAGGACTCTGACAGTTAGTCCTGCCTGGGTTAGGGAAGGGATTGCTGACCAAGTGTTAGAGGAGCAGTGGGTCAGGAAGCCAGCTTTGGGGCTCCCAAAGAAACCAACTGAACTGCTTTGGACTGAGAGGCCTTGAATGGAGGGGACAGGTCCTCCTGTTCCCTGCAAGAGTTACCTCCTTGTTCCTTGTCGCCTGGGATAGGAGGGCAAGCTCTAGCTGCCTGGGGATGGGGCAGCTACCAGCATTCTCCCAGGCCAAGGCCCCGGTGGCCCACCTGACCCCTGCCATCCTTCACCCACAGCCCTCGGCGTTGCTGACGCCCCCAATGTCGTCGAGCAGCCGGGGGCCGGGGGCCGGAGCGCGCCGACGCCGAACCCGCTGCCGCCGCTGCCGGGCCTGTGTGCGAACTGAGTGCGGGGACTGCCACTTCTGCCGAGACATGAAGAAGTTCGGGGGGCCCGGGCGCATGAAGCAGTCGTGCCTGCTCCGGCAGTGCACTGCCGTGAGTTCTGCCCCCGCCGCATTGGGCATCCTCGGGACTCAGGGCATCCTTCCCCAATAGGCCCATGTACTGTTCTGTGGTGGCTGGTGCCTGCTTTTAACATCCCCTAGAGTTACTCTCCGGTCACTTACTCAGTCACTGGTACGTTGAGGTATGTACCAGCCCCATTGTGCTCACTGCCTTTCTGAGGGCAGTCAGGCATACGGAAGACTCCGATCCTGTTCCTGCCTTCATGCTTTTCCAGTTTTCAGAGGCACAAACCCATACAGTGCTCGGTGTCCCCCTCATGGCCCTCCCCAGAGATACATGTGGGCAACGGACTGCTCCCAGGAGCTGGCCCCTGAGAATAGTCTTACCCTTTGGTCTCTTTCTCATCTACCAGATAGGCTTGGATTTGAGGTGGGACTTAACCTTTGTGTGACCTTGAACAAATCACTTTGAACTTTAAGGTATCCTATTTGTAAAATCTTTTCTTCACTGAGTTGTAAAGATGAAACAATAGCGAATGTGAATGTCTCTGCCCAGCACACAGCAGGTATCCAAGAACTGTGGTTTTTTTTCCCCCCAGTCTTTCTTATACTTTGAGCTCAGTGGGGTTTTAGAGTTCAATCCTTCCCTGGCATCCATGTGTCGCTCTCCCCATACCACCACCTCCCTTTTATTTGCCAACCATACTCTCCTGGCTGCTCTCTTCATCCCACAACCCCCCTTTTTCTCTTCCTTTGTCCCAAATCCTTGCCTGACTTTACTGCTCCTTCTTCCTCTGCCTGCTACTTCCTTGAGCCTGTTTCACAACCTTCAACATCCCTGATATGACTCAGTGTTGCCTCTGTCCTCCCCAAAGTCACATTGTCCAAAGGCTGCACCTGTTTTTCTTAGGAGCAGCCAGCCGCCTTGGGTGTTCTCAGGGGTCTTGCCTAAACTGTCTTTATTGTGGGGTCCAGAGCAACCCTTCGGCTGCCCATTTAGCAAACTTACAATGGCCCCAAGCTGCTGCCTCATCCTTCAGCCTTGTTTGAGTATTATTGTATCTGCCTGTGTTCTCTCTCTCCACAGCTAGCTACAATTTCATGGTCATGCAGGCTCCAGAGCCAGCATAGTATTCACAACAGTGTTAACTATGTATCCATGGCCTCTCACGTGTTCTTACTTTTATGGTGCTCTAGTCCCATTTGACAGATGGAAGTAGATAGAAGGAGGTTCAGTCAGTTACTCAAGGTTATACTGCCAAAAACAAGCAAATTCAAGCATGGCTCACCTTGGCCCATGGGTTTTGAACCTCATCTAGCTGGCCAGAGTCACTAGTAGGGTCTTTGCCAATGGGGTCCCTGACACTTCCTTTTCCCCCAACAGCCCGTGCTCCCACACACAGCTGTGTGCCTCTTGTGTGGGGAGGCTGGGAAGGAGGACACGGTGGAGGGAGAGGAAGAGAAGTTTGGTTTGAGTCTCATGGAGTGTACAATCTGCAACGAGATCGTCCACCCTGGCTGCCTAAAGGTGATGGCCTTTGGGTACCCTGGAGTCTGGGGTGGGACAGATTGTCTGGGGGTAGTGATATTATGTCTGGGTTTAAGGGCACCCTAGACCCATTCCCTGTCCTCTACCTACAGATGGGGAAGGCTGAGGGTGTCATCAATGCTGAGATCCCCAATTGTTGGGAATGCCCTCGCTGTACCCAGGAAGGCCGAACGAGCAAGGTACGGACAGGAATTGAGCTGAGTGCTGGGCTCTGGGTTGGCTGTAAGTTGGGGAGCTGTGCAGTACCTCACCCCCAGCTTCCATCTCCCCAGGATTCAGGTGAGGGACCAGGCCGCCGCAGGGCTGACAACGGCGAGGAGGGCGCCAGCCTGGGGAGTGGATGGAAGCTGACGGAGGAGCCGCCACTTCCTCCACCCCCGCCCAGGCGCAAGGGCCCCCTACCTGCTGGGCCCTCCCCAGAGGATGTGCCTGGGCCCCCCAAAAGAAAGGAGAGGGAGGCAGGGAATGAGCCCCCCACCCCAAGGAAAAAGGTGAGCCAGGGAACATGCATGCTAGTTACAGTTAAGGGATTCTGGGAACTGTAGTCCTGTTGTTTATGGGAGGGTGGGCCTGGAAGGCAGTGTTCTGTGGGTTCCTCCAGGGGTTGTTGGGAGATGGAGTTCAGGAGTTATTGGGAGGAGGATGGAGCATGCTCAGTGTGGAAGAGAGATACAGGTGAGGGGCAACCGACGCTGGCCAGAGAAACTATGGGAGCCCTGGGTGCTTTAGGGAAGAAGGAGAGAGCATGCTCAAATTAGCTGCTACAGAGGAGGAAGGAGGGGCTGGAAAGGGCCTGAGGGGGAAGAAAGAGGAGATGAGAGCATGCTCAGTGAGCCAAGACACTGGTTGCAAGGTGAGCATGCTCAGAGTTCTCCCTGAGATGGGGGCTTCTGGGATATGTAGTCTAAAAGGAGGGCATGGATATTAGTGTTGTGGACAATGAGGGGCTAATGGGGTCTCTCCCCAAATCTCCCTCTTGCCCTGGTAGGTGAAAGGAGGCCGTGAGAGGCACCTGAAGAAGGTGGGTGGAGACGCCTGCCTCCTCCGAGGATCGGACCCAGGCGGCCCAGGCCTTCTGCCCCCCAGGGTTCTGAATCCGAGCCAGGCTTTCTCGTCCTGCCACCCTGGGCTCCCTCCCGAGAACTGGGAGGTGTGCCGGGGACCTCCTCCCTCCCCTCCCCACCTTTCCTTGCCCCACCCTTCACCCTGCAGACAGAGATCTGTACCTTCCTGCTCATCTTGTCCTGCCCCAGGCCCACTTAACCATAATGAGCATCTGGACCTCTGGGAAGAGTGGGTTTGGGGCCAGAATCCTCGGGGTGTTGTCTGACCCATTGCCTCTTCTTTCCAAACCTAGAAGGAGAAAGAACTGAGTTCAAATCCTTGTCCATTTGCTGATTTCCAGTGGGGTATTGGCAGCTTAGCTGCTCTAAGCCTCGGTTTCCTCATTTGTGAAATGGATATGAACTATTTATCTAGCTGTCACACAGAAATGTTTAGTGAAAGTAGACGAGCTTTTGAAACTATGAAATCTATCTAGGATCAGAGAGTTAGAAGACTTGCCGGAGTTATACAGCAAAGGAGAATTCACAGGTCACTGAGTGCTAATGCACTAACCACAAGGGTCTGCCTGACTATGTACAAGTCCTGCCTCTGCCATTTGTCATTTTGTAACCTTGGGCAACTCTTGGAGTCTCAGATTCCTCAGATCTGAAAAGAGCGGCCCAGCCCCACTGCTGTCCACTTGAGGACTGTGAGGATGCAGTGAGATAGCAAGTGTGTACTGTTCTGACTGGAGCCACACAATTGCTGTTATTCTCAGTGTTGCAGCTACGCTCCCTGGAAGAGTCCAGTTCAGCTTCCATGTTGTAGATGATGAGGTGGGGACTTTCCGCAGTGTTCATAGTTGAGCCAGTGTTCAAAAAACTAGTTCTTTTAGCTCCTCTTTATACTTCACTGCTTTTGGAAATTCCTGAGCTATTGAAACCTATTAGGCTTTTTATTCTTTGATTTGACACCTCTGTGTGACAGATAAGGAAACTGAGGTTTTCCTTATGTCCTGAAAGAGGCATGCCTTGAATGTGGCCTCATGTTGCTCAGGGGCAGAGCCAGGGCCAGAGTGCAGGACTGTCCTCAGGTTGTTCATCCCCTGGTGAATCCTCAGGTGCAGGAGGGTGGGAACGCATGTGCCAGGCCTTAGAACAGTTTCCACCTGTCTCTCTGTAGAAACCAAAGCCGCCTTTGGCCTCTGCTGAGGGCCCCGCAGTGCCGTCCCCATCACCTCAGAGGGAGAAGCTAGAGCGTTTCAAGCGGATGTGCCAGCTGTTGGAGCGGGTGCCTGACACTTCCTCGTCCTCCTCTGACTCCGACTCCGACTCTGATTCGTCAGGCACATCGCTGAGTGAGGACGAGGCCCCTGGGGAGGCCCGGAACGGGCGACGGCCAGCCCGGGGCAGCTCAGGCGAGAAGGAGAACCGTGGGGGGCGGCGGGCTGTGCGCCCTGGCAGTGGGGGGCCCCTCCTCAGCTGGCCCCTGGGCCCCGCCCCACCGCCCAGGCCTCCACAGCTGGAGCGGCATGTGGTACGGCCCCCACCTCGAAGCCCTGAGCCTGACACGCTGCCTTTGGCTGCTGGATCCGATCACCCCTTGCCCCGCGCCGCCTGGCTTCGTGTCTTCCAGCACCTCGGGCCCCGAGAGCTGTGCATTTGTATGCGAGTCTGCCGGACTTGGAGCCGCTGGTGAGTGGCCTGGGCAGGGCTGGGTTCTGTTGCTGACACGCTCCTCATTTTCTCTATGACAAGCAACAGCTTCCTGACCCTCTCTGGGCCTTGTTTTTGTATTGACAACCCTCATGTAGTAAGTATCTGGAATGATACTTGAATAATTTCTATGCACAGGCTGCTTTCCACTTATGAGCACATTTAATCATCACGACAGCGTTGTGAGATAGGTACTGTTACTCCCTTTGTCAGATGAAACTGAGGTCAAGGTCATGGGGACAGGAAGCCATGCAGCCAGGAATTTGAACCCAGTCCCTCTGGCTCCAGGATCTTTTCTCCTAAGAACTGTCATTAATGAGTGTCCGTGTCAGGCAAATACTAACTCTCCTTTAGGCGTCATCTCCCCTGCTTTCCCTCCCTCTTCCAGGGACAGCTTTACTATTGGTTCACTTACACATAAGAAAACACTTTGCTAAGGTGGCCCCTACCTGCTCAGAGCAGCTGTACTCGGGTCTCCTGACTCCCATGACAACTTTGTTGTGCCCTTGGAGCCGCCATCAACACCCTCTGTCCAGTCCTCCTCACATCTCCCCACTGCTTCCTGAACCTTGTTTGTTCAGAAATGTTGGTCACCCTCCCGGCCCATCTATGATCCTGCCCCTGACCAGTTCTCCCCCATCAAACTCCACAGCACTCTCTCTCCCTCATTGAACAAATGGGGACCTTCTGCACGCTGTGCCTCCATTTACTCTTTCTCACATTCCCTTCACTTGCTGGCCTGGTACAGATACTGTGTTCCCAGCATGGGACAAGGGGCAGTATAGGTGCTCAAGAAATGCTTTATTATGTAAGTCAGTTCAGATTCTTTTCCAGGCACTTACTGGGCCAGTAAGTGGTTCACAATGAGCTGATTTTTTTTTCTCACAGTGTCAGCCCTGTGAGGGAATGAGGGGCACCCTCATTCACAGTGCAGGTTTGTGATTGAACCCAAACTTCAGTCCTTTTTCTTTGGGTGAATCTTCTCTGTGGAAGCTGGAGCACTAGGAAGAGAGGAGTGCAGTCTCTGGAGATAAATTACTAGTGACCGATGAGCTTTGTACTATCAGATCGGGTTTAACATTGCTGAGACTTGCTTCGCTGTAAATCCAGGATAACCAAAGTATGTGGTGGTGCTTTTCTGAGCCTCACAAACGTAAAAATCTGAAGACAGACATGGATAATAGAAACTACTCAGTGCCATAACTATAATCATTATTATTCACTCAGTAGCCACTATTTGTTGAAAGCACAGACCTTCACATCATCAGAACATAGATCTGTGCCTGGAACACTTCCCAGTCAACCCACAACATGGAAACAAATAGTTACAGCACTTGTGGGGGACTACTGCCCCATGTTAACTAAGGAAGTGTTTGGAGGTCTTCATCAAGGCCAGCCCTGTGCTTGACTTGTAGAAGCCAGAACTGAAAAGGACCTGATTTCTGCTCTAGGGACATTTGGGACCAGAACTAGAGGAAGCAGAGATGCTGGGCTGCACGGTGGTATCCAGTGTGGGCCCTGAAGTCTGGGGCCAGTGGGTTTCATTAGCTGTGACTTGCTGACTCTGGTCAGGAGTGGATAGCTGTTCCTCTCAGTGCCTCAGTCTTCTCATCTGTAGCTTGGGTTCAAATGAATACTTATCTTGGGGGAAGTAAATAAAGTGCTTCTTGCAAAGCATCTATTAGCACAATACCAGAAGGGTACTGAACACTGTATAAAATGGTGACCTTTGCTGAGGAGGATGAGCACTTCTGGGGACACAGTGGGGCCAGCCAGGGAGGAAGCTCTGTTAGGCCTGAGCACAGAAGCAGAGGAATGTGGATGGAGAGCAGGGACTCAGGTTGAGAACTTTTCAAGAAGCAGAATGACTGGATTTAGTGACTAAATAGTTACAGCGGTAGCAGGATGACTCACCTCAGTTTTTGGTCTGCAAGTTCTACTGGGCCACAGCGCTATTCTCCAAGCTCAGGAAGACTGGAGGAGGAACAGATTCAGAGGGAAGTGAAACACTCAGATCTGCCACGTTTGGTCTAAAAGGCACGGGGGCTAAGCTGGAGGAGCAGCTACGTTTCAGGTCTTATGCTCAAGAGAAAGATGCAAGTTTGGGAGCTTCCAGCCTGTAAGTACCAGCATCAAGGGAGAGGGCAGAAAACAGAAAGCCGGCATTTGCAAGTTAGAGATAGAGCAGCTAGAGACTTGGAGGAGACCAGGGACTGGGGGGGCGCTTAAAAGAAAGATTGGACAGGAGTGAATGGTGAACCTGTTGGATGGTCACAGAGAGCAAGGACCAGAAGTGGTAGAGTTTGTGACAGGGAGGCCTTGATATCCTTGGTTATGCTGTTGGGAGGAAGGGTGCAAAAACGTAATGTCAGCTTCAAGGTGAGGACTTATATTTCCATCAGCTGCCATGTCCCTAGTTTCCACCTGGAGTGCGGTAGCACTGAGAAAATGCTGTGGAGTGAATGAAAGTGAGGATATCTGAATGGAGTGTGGGAAGACACTGTGAGGGTGGGACTGGAGAAAAATTGTGGGAGTGCAGGAAGTTGCAGGCTTTCCTGTCTCGTGGCTCCCATCTTCTCTTAGAACCTGAAGGTGAAGTGACTTGCTGAGATTGAGGGAGAGAAGGTGGGCAGGAGGAGTGAGGTAGTGCCAGGGAAGATGATTAGCACTTTGGAGGACATGGGCAGAGAGCAAGAAGATACTGGAATGCAGGGTCAAGGCCAGTCAGGGAAGTAAGTCTTGGAGATGGACAGATGGAGAACAGTGGTGGCATCGGGAGCCCAGAGAGCTGAGAGAGAACTGGTTTTGGTTGGAGCCTCCAAGGCTGAGAACTCCCTGCGGGTAACAGTTTGGGTTGTTTCAGCTCTTTGTCCCCTGAGAACCTCTGCAAGAGGGAGGTTTAAGATGAGAATTTAGTATTTTGGAGGTAGACTTAGTAGGGTGATGATTTGTGTGTGGGGGGGCGGGGGGGTGACTGAATTTAAGGAGAGAATGCATGGGTTAGTGAGCTTGACCATCGTACACCCTGGACAATGGCATGCCTGTCCTTTTAAGAATTATTCCTGCTTCTTGCCTTGGAGTCACTTGCCAACTTACAAACAACGTGTTTACCACCCTCTCACCCTCACAGCAAACCCCTGCAGTCCTAGTAAACTCCTGGACAGGGACAATGCTCCAGGACAGTGGTAAACTGCCCCTGTTCTGCGTCTCCCTTCACCTTTCAGTAAAACTCTGAACTAAGTGCTGTCTTTATGCCATCATATGATCTGCTGCTTCCACACTCAGTTTCAGCTCTTGATCCAGACCAACTTGGCTTAAACCTCTGCTCCATCTGCCTCTGCTACAACTTCGTAGCTGTGGGTCCTTGAACAGGTTTTTAACCTCACTGAGCCTCATTTCCCTTAACTTTAAAAGAAAGATGATAATAACAGTATTTACCTCCTAGGGCTGTTGTGAGGTTAAATACTTAATGCACAGAATAGCACCTGGCACGTAGGAAACCCTCTGTAAACACCACTTTTCAGTGCTGTTGTCATCACGATGATGATGTGATGAAATGTCCTTTCTGCCTGAGGTTCTAGCATCTCTGTCCTGGGTATGACACTGCTTTCTCCTTATCTGGAATGTACACCTTCTTCATCCCCTCCCCCTGCTGGAATAACTGCTGTCTCCCTTACAGTCTCAGATTAGGCATTGTCTCCCTGGGGGTTTCCCTTCTATTGGTCTTCTCATAGATTTTTATGTCTTCACATCAATTACTGTGGACTGTGTTGTTCCTGTGCCCTGTGGAACCTGGACACTTAGCATCAGTAGGATGCTCAGTAACTGTTGACTTCCATTCTGGGTTTAAACCCAGTGTCCTGGACATACAAGGACAAAGGGACCAGTTAGCTCCAGCTAAGAAAAGTCCAGGGAGACTTCCTGAAAAAGGCATCACTGGAGCTGAGCTTTGAGAACTTGGGTTGATTAATACCAGAGAGCGTCATATGTCTATGGGCAGGTGGTTTGGCCTGGCTCTTCTGGGGTGTGATATAGAAATACAGTTGGGGGCTTCTGTGTGCCCCCAAGGAGATGAGTTTCCTTCTGGCCATGGAAGATCCAGGAAGACTTCAAGGTGAGGGTGGCAGGAGTTCAGCTTGTACTCAAGACTGGATCGGAGTGGGCAAAAGATTCTGCATGGAGCAGGAGTTCACTGAACAGAAAGAGATAGGGGCAGGGCTTGGGGCAAAGACTAGGTTGAGGGTAGGTTTGGTTTATCTTTTATCCTTTTTTGTTTTAGAATTAAAGATATTTGCAAATATTTTTTGGCTGAGTGGACAGAATCAGGAAAGGAAGAAGCTAGATTGTCTCCGGAAGAGGGAGAAATGGTGGTGGCGGCAGCTAGAAAGAACAGGAATGGAGTTGTTTGAGCTCAAGTACCTGTGCCTCAGCACAGGCAGCTTTCACAGATTTTACCCTTCTGTTTTCAAAAAACAGCCTCTCCATTGAGTGCTATTGAATCTTTAACACTTCTTTTCTTTTTTTTTTGAGACTAGGTCTCGCTGTTTTTGCCTGCGGAACCGCAGGCTCACGTTGCCCGGGGTACCACAGACTCAAGCAATCCCCAGCCTCAGCTTCCCAGGTAGCTGGGATTATAGGCGCGCGCCACCACGCCCAGCTATTTTTTTTGGACTAGGTCTCACTACGTGCCCCAGTGGGATTTGAACCGCGATCCTTGGTCCCGGCTGTGGCTTCCTAGGCTGCCACCTACAGGCATGCGCCACCATGCCCGGCCTGTATCTTTAACATTTCTGATATCTGTTCCTCTTTAGCAGAATTTGTTTTAGGAGATAGCCTAAAGTCACAGTGACACCTGACTGGATGGACTGTGTCAAAAGCCTCAGGGAGGGCCTGGGGCCCTTCTCCTATATCCCATTCTTTGAAGGAGCCCTGGGCAGCAGTTCCCAAACCCCAGTCATTTGCTGCCTGTTTATCTGTAGGACATAATTTCTCTTTAAATTCATCCTCTCTTTACGCTTAAAATCAGTTAGGTTTTGTGTAAATGTCAACCTTAGAAATAAACATAAGCAAACCAGCCAAGGATATTCACTTTAGCCAGGTGCTTTCAGTCCCTGGTACCTACCGGGCATCCTGTCAGTGCATGATTGAATCAGTGAACGAACGGCTCTAGGCGGGATCTAGTGTGAGGGACGCTCGGCGTGAGCTTTGGGAAGCTAGCCTTGGCTTGGCAGTTCTCATGTACTCAGCAGGAGTGCACCAGAATGCCTGTCATGCCTCTAGCATGGGGCTTGGGCCTGGGGAGCTGCCCTGGTGGAGCCTGCTTTCTAGTAGGGATATAACAACCAATAAGAGAAAAGAGCAGGGCTGTAAGTCACCTTGAGTGCTTAGCTGTGAAGAGATGTGAATCAAGGATGGGCATTAATAGAGGTATTGAAAATTGCCCATGAGCCACCGTAACTTAGCCAAGGAGAACTTGAAAAGCCCAAGGTTGGGGGTAGGGGCTGCTGACAGATCTCTTTGGTGTAACATCAGATGCATTGTGTAGGGTGTTTATGTGTCTCTGGCAGAATTCCTTATAAGCTGTAAGTCCCACAAACTAATGACCTAATTTGATCTTGCAGCAGCTCATTATCTTCATTTTATAACTGAGGGCTCTGAGGCTTGGTGGGAAGAATGGACTTGTGCAGGGTCTTGCATTCATTTAGTGGGTAAATTGACTCCAAACTCAGTACTCTTTACCTGAAACTGGGAGCATCCTGTGACACACACACACCCACACACCCACACACACACACCCACACACACCC
>PVHY01032047.1:0-12095 GCA_004024945.1 Uropsilus gracilis | reverse complement strand
GGGGGGGGGGGGGGGGGGGGGGACGGACGGTGTGCTCGGCGGTCTGCATGCTGACTTACCTTTTCCGCGGACTGAGCGGTGCCAAAAAAGATGGGGATGAAGGCGAGCCACACGATACACGTGGTGTACATCGTGAACCCGATGGGCTTGGCCTCGTTAAAGTTCTCCGGGACCCCCCGGGTCTTGATGGCGTACACGGTGCACGTGACCATGAGCAAGATGCTGTAGCCCAAGGAGCAGATGATCTGCAGGTCCGTGATGTCGCATTTGAGCACCCCCCTGGCCAGCTCGGGGTTCATGGTCTTGTGCTCGTCATAGTCCACGATGATGTTGGGGGGGTCGACGCCGAACCAGATGAAGACACCCAGGAGCTGCACCGAGATGAGGCTGGACGTGATGGCCAGCTGCGAGGTGGGGCTGATGAGCCGGGGGGCCGTCACCGACTTCTTGCCCTGCTCGAAGATGCGGTAGATGCGGTTGGTCTTGGTGAGGAGCGCCGCGTAGCTGATGCACATGCCCAGGCCCAGGAACACCCTCCGGAAGGAGCACACGGCCACGTCGGGCTTGGCGATCATCAGGAAGGTGATGATGTAGCACAGGAAGATGCCCGTCAGGAGCACGTAGCTCAGCTCGCGGCCCGAGGCCCGCACGATGGGCGTGTCGTTGTAGCGGATGAAGGTGGCCATGACGAAGATGGTGGCCACGATGCCCAGCATGGCCAGGAAGACGGGGATGACGGCCCAGGGCGAGTGCCACTCCAGCTTGATGATGGGGATGTCCCGGCAGCCCGTGCGGTTCTCGTTGGGCCGCTGGTCGTAGGGGCAGTGCTGGCAGGTCATCTCGTCGAACTGGTACTGGTAGCCGTCGCAGGGTTCGCAGGTCCAGCAGCAGGGGGTGCCCTTCTGCGTCTTCTTCCGCTGCCCGGGTTTGCAGGGCAGCGTGCACACCGAGGCGGGGATCTCCCGCACGCCTCGCCCCCACTGCAAGTCCTCGATCTGCAGGACAGGGAGGAAGGAGAAGGGACGAGCAGGTTACCCCGGAGCAGAGCCAAGGGTCAGTGGCCGCAGCAGCAGTAGCAGCAGCAGTAGCGCCGGACCCGGGTCCTCACCCCTCCGAGAGCAGCCATAGCCACGACCGGACCCCATCCTCCCGCCTGCTGGCTCCTCACCGGCCCCCGGAGACCCGGAACAGGCCGGAACAGGACGGACTGGAAGGACCCCCGCGGTGAGGGTTAGGAATAAACACCCGCTATTCCTGCCTGGGCCCCCCAAAGGATGCGCTCCTGAAGGGAGCTAGCGCCTTCCTCTGACATGGGTCCCTTGGAGGAGTGTGGAGGCCAGGCAAGCTGAGAGAGCCCAGCGGGAGTTTCTCCTGGACGAAAGCGCACAGGCTCAGCCCAGGTGAGACACACACGAGAAGAACAGCGAGTAAAACGTAAAGCGACACCCAACTCCCACCGTGAGCTCAGGAGTGTTTAAAGGGATGGTGGGTGACACGGCCCTGCCGGCCGCCGGCCCCGGCTTCTGTCTGCGTAGCTGCCCTTTCCACTGAGACATCAGCATCCGAGGGAGCTCAGACTATGGCTCAGGACACAGGCGTCCCGGGCTTACTGCTGGAGGCAGTGGGAAACCTCCGGGTGGCCTGTGTGAGCCCCACGTGCAGCTGAGTCGGGGTGACTCAGCTGGAAGAGAAGCCGGTGCCCCTGGTTGTAACATAGCTGAAAACTGTAGGGACGCCATATTGTCCTGGTGGGCGGGTCTGAAAGGCCAGCAAGAAGAAGCCGGAAGTGCAAAAGGGCGCATAAAAAGAGGAGCTGGAGAGGGGAAAGCTGATTTTGCATCAGCCGTTGTGGAACAAGTGTGAAGAGCCTTGGAGAAGCGGAGCAGCTCGGAGCACTGGAGAGAGAAGAGGTGAAGAGAAGGCGCCGGAGAAAGACTGGACTTGGCAGGGTGCCCGCCTCAGGCCTGGAGGGGCAAAGGGCGCCATCTTGGACTGTGTCTTTGGATCTTTGGGACTGAAAATGGTGACTGGGGTCAGATGACTGGGCACGTGTGACATTAAGGGCTTTTTATTTGACTTTCTGTTTTTCCCGGTCAACCTCCCTTGTTAATAAAACCCTGTTGTTTAAATTGCATTTGACTGGCAACTGCCACGTGTGGGTGGGAAGAACCTGAAAGAATCTGGGCGGCAGAAGCTGCATTTGGAAAGTGCCACTGTTTTCCTCTGGCTTGTTGGTTGGCGGCTTCTGCTCCATTTGCACCTGATTTCACAGCCGTGCCTGACGCAGGGGCCTGGAGGCGGAGGTGGTGCAGGCAGACCCGTTGGTAAAGTCCGCTGTGCCCACTTTCTATTCCACCTGCGTTATTCACCGCTCAGAGTCCCGAGCAATAACTGTGCTAAATAAACAATTTCTAGTCTCCGCAGCTCACAAAGGATAGACTTAGACAGCAAGCTAATTTCCAGAATAAATTTCAGTGAACGAATTTGGCTGATACTCACCAGACCTACTTAATTGAATTTTTAACACAGTTGAACCAAAAAATAGGTTGGGGAGGTAATGAATGCTCTGAAACTTTTCCAGTGCATCGTTTTAAGAGATCAGGAAGAAAGAAAACCGATTTATTGCTCATTGCAATTTCAGTGCCTTGTTGAAATTGGCTGAAATATGGGCCTGGTACGTCCATAGGAACGTGAATGAGAACTACATTCAAAATCAGAATCAAATGTGGTTAACTCGGAAAGAAAACTGTCCTGGGTGTAAATTTCATAAAAACAGCATAATTCTGGGAATGACTTCAGGCCTTAACCGGAGGCCAATCATCTCCAGAACATCCCTGTAAGCTCATTTGCTGTTGCACAAAACCCGAGTCAGCACTTGTGAATCTATTAACTATGAAACACAGCCGTTTCTTCCCCTATACCCTCCTCTGTGAGGCAGTAAGAGCCATCCCAAAGCCTTACAATTAAGGGAATAATCTGTAAGGAGAGAATGACAGTCATTGCCTTTACCAGGGTCAGTTTCAAGAAGCTGTAATCTACAAAAAACCACGCGTTTAATACAAATGTTTCCAAAAGTCCAGTGAAAAAAAGTCCAGTCCTCAAGGTTAGTAAGAAAGATGAACAAAATACCTACAAATAACTTCATTCGCTTCATGTTAAAGCTGAAAATGGCCAATTCCAACGCCAACGGGTCCTAATATGTCACCTGATTACATTTGGTCCATGGAAATAAATGTAGGACTCATACAAACGTCAAAACAAATTGTCATTATATGGAATAAATTACAGCCAATTTCAAAGGTTGCCAGCTCACTATTTTTCCCCTAGCAATAAAATAAAATGCCCAGTAATGCTGAACAGATTTTTTTCCCCTTAACTTATCCAAATATATACAAGAGCTGTAACCACAAACATTACATTGACTGATGACTTAATTTGTTTTCAATTTTCATTTAAAGTAGATCTCAACTCAATTTAATTGTATATATTAAGCGAACAAAGTTGCCTCTTGCTCCAAATGAACAAAAGTCTAATTGACTTGCTTTGCCAACAAAAATCATTATTGAAAATATAATCCGTGTTCCATGAAGGTACAGAGCAACCTTTAAAAGCTCCGGCAAGTGAGAGTTTTGTTACAGCAACGAGTATCATTGATGTGTCTCTGCGTCCATCTGCACAACCTCCCTGTGTTTTTTCCTAAGAAGAAACAGTTGCTGCTAATGCCCAGCCGCACCTACTTAAGGTGTGATAATCATTTAGGACTGAGAAATAGCAACGCTAATGTCAATTTACTTGGCTGGAAGGCAAACAGGAATGCAGATTTCAAGTTTAGTCTGAGCTCTGTAAGAAAGCTGTATTTTACTTAACTGGAAAGTGAAATTTAAGGCGCAGAAATATTAGAGGAAGCATAGAATCTTTACCATTGTCTTCTTGAGAAGACAGAAGCCTAAATTCCCCAATAAAAGAGTTCATTTTCCTCCTGGATGCACAAAGTTTATGGTTATTGGATACCGGGCAACTGGCTGGGCAGGCGGGGAAGGGCTGTTGGGATCTCAGCTCATGGCAAACATAGACTTTTATAGCTCGTGCCATCTAGGAACACCGTGCAGGGACATCAGGCTAGTGGGTCTATGGTCTAGGGAAGAGGAACGTACGCTGGGCTGGCAACGATTACAAAAGCTGACTTTTGTGGGGTTCTAGGACGAGTTCTTCACTCTTAAAAAAGAAACACCCGCTGGGCACGGTGGCTTGTGCCTGTAAGCTTCAACCTATGAAGCGGCCGGGGCTAGGGATCGCGGTTTGAGTCCCGCCTGGGACCCGTGGCGAGACCTAGTTCCAAAAAAATAGCTGGGCGTGGTGGCATGCCTGTCATCCCAGCTACCTGGGAAGCTGAGGCTGGGGATGGCTTGAGTCCGTGGTACCCTGGGCAACGAGAGCCTGCGGTTCCACGGACAAAGATAGTGAGACCGAGTCTTAAGAAAAAGAAACACCCTTTCAAGAAGGCCTATACCGTCTACAGCCTTTGAACTGCGATGCGTGCATATGGGATGTACGGCGGAATAGCAGCCACTTTGCGACCAGGAGCATAGGAACACATCAATACACAGAGATAGATAAAAAGATCATGTGTCGTTGATGGAGTAATTGCATTACCAAGTTAAGCAATATTGGTACCATCCCACCCCTTGAATTTTGAGCAGGGAATGAGAAACTTTGCCTAAAGGCTACCCAGCACCTTTGCGCAGTCTGTTACTTGCTGTCAAACATCAGATTCTTTCTGGCTTCTGTGCACAGAAGGCTGAGGCTGTTCCGCAATTAGCCTATCATTCACATTCCTGCATGGACAGTAGGTAACGCCGGCAGTCAGATGCACACAGGCTCAGAAACACCTGTTCTTGTTTCTCCAGGATGCAGAGGAGGTGGTGACGTCCTGGACTCTGCAAATTAGCTGTGACACCCGACTTCTGGCTCAGACAGAAACAGTAAAAACACACCTGTCTGCTCAAGGTCAGGTCAGCCCACATGTGCCTGGCATGGAAAAACCGGTCTGGTTCTAGGAAAGAGTCAGGGAATGTGGGGACTCTGTCATCACTGCCAAACCCCAAGGTCAAACAGAGATAGGGCTTTTATAAGTCTCTGGTGCACCCACTTTTATCCAGACAGGATCTGTTCTGGTCTTCAAACAGACAATTTCTATCTGAAAAAAAATTGATCACTCTCATCACGCTGGGGACGGCTTCTTGGGTGAAATTCCATTAGCAGATTTGCAAAGCATCCTCTGTTGAGTGGGCCGGTTGGGGCTTTTATTGGATAATTCTTTGCAACGTTATTACTTATTAAAACCTTAATAAAATGAGTTCATTTAAAAAGAGCTTTCTTATTAAAATGCCATTTGTTCATTAAAACACATTTGTCCTATCTAATTTATGGAAAAAGCTTTTCTTAGGAAAAACACTCAGGATTGCTGAGTTTTTATTAAAAGAGTCAGTTTTGGGCTGGTGGAGAGTGGGGGTGGGGCGGACTGGGGGAAGTCACACAAGGAAGCCACAGCACCTTGGAGGGCCAGCGAGCAGGCCAGCTTCGCCCGCCATCAGCCTCTCCGACTGGCACCTTGGTACTGTCCCCTGCCCTGTGATGGTCCATGCCCAGCCCGGGGTATGTGTGTGTGTGTGTGTGTGCAGGAGGGGGCGAAAGGGGAGTTTCACCCTGGGGGGGGAAGAGAGCACAGGAGGGTGCAGGGGAGCATGGGGGTGGGGGTGGGGGTGGAGAGCGGCGAGCATGGCCAAGAGGGAATGTGAAGAAAATGCCAGAGAGAGAGAGAGCCCAGAGAAAGAGAGGGAGCCTTCCTGAGGGGTGGGAGCTCGCCTGCCTCCCAGCCTCTGGCACTGCCCTGCCCTGCCTCGTGTGCGGATGCTAAACCAATAAAGAACCAGCCGAGAGCCTGACGCTTGCACTCCAGCTGGCGCCCTGAGTAGGGTGGTCGCACTGCACAGCTCTGCATCTTTCTTTAATCAGGCGGCCTCTGTTTTCCCATCCCAGGCAACAAGACGGGAGCAGGTTCTGGGACTTGTCTCTTCCTAACAACATTCCTAAGTCAGGGTCCACGTGCCCAAGGTCTGCAGTGAAGGAGTCGCCCTTTCTGCAGACTCTGAAAGCTCCTCACAGACTTAGTAGCCGTGAGTCAGGCTCTGGGGAGAGCCTGACTCACTCTCTGTGAGCCAGACCTGCACAACTGGGGACTGGGACTGAAATCAGGTGCAAAAGGGGCAGGTGACATTGGACAGGGGGGGCAGAAGCCGCCAACCAACAAGCCACATTAAAACAGTGGCTTCTGCCTCCCAGGTGCCCACGCCCGCGTGGAGCAGTTGCTGGTCAAATGCGGTTCAGCAAGAGGGCTTATCACAAGGGAAATTAACCGGGAAACGAAAAGTCCTCAACGCCACAAGCGGCCGTTATCTGACCCGTCACCATTTTGCCCCAAAGTCCAACACGTGTCCAAGACAGTGGCCCTCGTAGGCACTGCCAAGCCCACTCTCTCTTGGGAGTCTTCTCATCTTCTCTTTCCAGTGCTCCGAGCCTCAGAGGCGCTGCCGGTCAGAGCTGGCCTATCCAGCCCGTCAGTCCTGGGCTGTCCTCCATCCCCGTGACGAGCCCAGGAGACCCTCCCAGGCCCGCTGGGAGCACACGGCTGCCTGGGCTGTCGGGCCGGGCGGGGATGGCCGTGCAGGGCCACGCAACCCTGGTTGTTGCCCACACGCGCTCCGGAGCCCATGGTGCCCTGCGTGGGGAGCAGGTGACTCAGCCCTGCCCACGCGGGTCATGGACACCTTCCCCGATTCCTCAGCACAGCCGCCGGGGCCCGTGCCCTGAGGCCTCAGATGGGCAGTGACCCCCACCCCGTGTCGCCGGGCCCCATCCCCCCGAGGCCTCAGACGGGCGGTGACACCCCCCCCGATGCCAGACCCCGGTGCAGTTGCAGTCTCTCCCTGCAGGACCTGGGCCGCTGATTCTCCAGGTCTCGCCAGGACCTCGCGGGTGGACGGGGCCCCGGGCAGGTTCGCCCCAGCCAGGAAGTGCGGGGACCATGCCCGGCTGGACGCGTCCTCCTTCCCTCAAGCTCAGTCAGACTCACTTTCCTATGGCCAAGCAGGCAGGCTCTCTGCAGCCCTCCCCGGCCTGCCAACCGCCCACTCCCCGGCCTGCCTGATGCCCACCGCCCGCCCTGCTGGCCCCCCACTCCCCGGCCTGCCAGCCGCCCCACTCCCTGACCTGCCGCTGCCCATTCCCCAGCCTACTGGCCGCCCCACTACCTGGCCTGCCAGATGCTCACTCCCCAACTTGCTGGCTGCCCACTCCCCGGCCTGCCGGCCTCCCCACTCTGCAGACTGCGGAGCCTTCACCCCTCACCTGGGGCGACTGCTCGGCCAGGCAGGGGCGAACGTCCTCCGCCAGGCACCGGCTGGCCAGGGCGCGCTCAGCCTCCTGTCTTCTCCACGCTCCTTCCGTCCTCCTCAGCCTCGGAGTCTCCGGCTCCACTTCCCTGCACAGGGCTTCTCGCCGGGGCCACGCCCCACACCCACCCCTCCCCTCAGCTCAGCCCTGCAGGGCCGCGTCGGCACAGGGGAGCTGGCCGCGCGCGTGGCTGCCCGGGTGCCCACCTGCTGGCGACCCAGGGCGGAGAGGCCCGGCCTGAAGGGGAGCAGGACTTGGACACCAGTCCAGTCGGGCTCTGGCCGCTGCCCTCGGACAAACCCTCCCCCCGGCAACGTCCGTCAGCTCCCGGCTGCTGGCAGGCGCCCTCCAGCAGTAGGGGGACCCTGGCGAGCCTCAGGGCCCGCGCGTGGGCACCGGCTCGGCCTCTCAGCTCATCTCCCCGCCTGGGCCCTGCGGCCCGCAGGGAAGTCCCAGAAGACGAACCGGGCGGCCAGCTCTCTGCCCGCCGGCTGGACAGGCGGGTCCGGCGAGCCTGCCTTCCCTCAGCGGCAGGGAGAGGCCGTCGACCGAGGCCCAAAGATGCTGCACACGTGGGTGCTCGAATGCCGGGGCGCTCGCCCGAAGCCTGGGTCTGGAGTCTCGTTCCAGGGCTGAGCTCCCCCTCAGCTGGCCGGTGCCCCTGTCCCGCCTGTGCCCACGTGGCCCCCTCAGGCGGGCACGTCCTCCCTGTTGGGCCGCAAACAGCTCCCCCGGAGCACCTGCCGGCCCAGCGGACACTGCCCTCGCCCTCCGGGGGACTGGGCAGCGCGTGAGGATGGGTGGACAGCCGCCCCACATGGCCAAGAAGGCGCCTCACGGAGCTGCGTCTCACCAGCCGCCAGCGCCAACGACGCGGGTGACACTTGTGGGAAACGGCCTTGATGGCACCTTCGTGCTCCAGCAGCCGCCCGGGGGGAGGCGCCTCCTCGGGTGAGGTCACTGATGGCAGCAGCGCGGGGCCCAGTGTGTGACCCTCTGTCACCCCACGTCAGAGGTGGTGCAGCCCCTGGAGCCGCTGAGGGCTACGGGGTTCCTGTGTCCGGCAACAGTGGGGGCTTTGGAACCAGGTCCATATCCAGGTCCTACGGAGTGGGGGGGGAAATCGCTGACCAGGGACGGCGCCTGATGGACGCCTCTTTACAAGCCCCTGGTTGCCACACGCAGCCAGAGGCCTCAAACAGGGGCAAGATGAGGCCTGTAGGGAAACTTCTAGAGGCCTTGAAGGCCAGGACCGTGGGGAAGACATCTGGCCACACGTCTCTCCTGATGACCAAACCTGGCTGTGCCCACGCCCACCAGGAGGGTCTCCTCCAGCCCACCAGGAGCCTCGAGGCCCCGCTGGATGCAGCTGCACCCATGGCACCGCCCACTTTAATGGAAAAAGCGACCTTTCCTATAGTCGCGCTATTAAAACACACCCCCGTCCTACTCGCCAACCTGCGCATCTTCCTAATAAGCCATTTGTCAGAGCTCAATTATTTTGTGATGTTTGATTAAACAGACTCAGCACCAAAATAATTCTATTAGGGTTAATTGACATCTTCTTGCAGGAAAATGAACCACTTTGCCGGTCATGCTTTTGATAACAAGCTTCCCCCATTCCAGTGGCCGTCTCGGGACACAGTTGTTGAGGATGACTCCAGGAACTGAACACGACCTTACGGGTTTCTACAAAACACTTGCCATGTCAATGGTGCAAACAGTTATTCAGCCTCACAAATAGCACCGCGACGTGCAGAAGCCTTGATAGCCGGGATTTAACTGCGAGTTTCTTAGTCGAGAACTTGAAAATGAGGCTAGTTTAATGCCTGTACTAGGTCCACACGCTCAGGCCACACACCCACTGAAACCTGCACACCCCAATGCGCCTATTAAAGGGGTGACAATAGACATGTCACTCGGGCCTGGGTGGTACAGGTAAGTTTCCAGAGCAGGATAAGCTATTGCTGTCATCATTGTCTTCATCATCTTCACCATATCATCATCATCATCATCATCATCATCATCATCGTCTTCCTCATCTTCATCATATCATCATCTCTATTATCTTCATCGTTTTCATCATATAATAATCATCTTTATCATGTTCATCATCTTCATCATATAATAATTATCTTTATCATCTTCATCATCATCTTAATCATCATCATCATCATCATCATTGTCATCATCATTATCTTTTATTCTCCACGACTGTGTTGCAACTGTAGAATCCCCTGTGTCCCGGAAGAACACCAGCCATGTTGGAGGGCTGGTGACCTTCTCATTTTGAAAACCAGGTCAGTATTTTCATTCACAAAACCCTCTTCAGATCTATAGCTTGGCCAGAGAAAGCTTTAGTTCCAATCTGTCAGAGAGGGCTGCTCGCCGCTCGGCGACATGGGGGCTATGGCTGAGCGCAGTCTGTGCCGAGAATCGACGACACACAACCTCCGACCCCCCCATGGAAGCCATGCCCAGCAGGGTGACGACTCTGACCCCGGGAGCAGGGAACTCAGTGCCCTCAGGGGCCCCCTACCTTCTTACGCTCACCCTGATGGCTCACGGGCCACACAGACATGGAATGGAAAATGAGCCAGTGACACTGAGTCACACCATCCTTCAAGGCCAGAAACAACAGGATCCGGATTCGGGTGGCAAGTGAAGTGCACTGGTGAACCCAGCTGCCCCCGTATAGCTACATGGCTTCTGCCAGCTTCAGGGCATCTGAGCAGCTGTATCTGACTCTCTTTTAGCAGCGTGCACCTGTGCCCTGCAGGATGGGCAGCCTCGGGCCCACTGCCTGGGACGTCCCCAGATGTCTTTATCTGACAAGCAGAGACCCAGGCCTTTGGAGCCACCCACCAGTCTGAGCTCAGGATCTTCCTACTTATATTTTGGTGGCTTTCAGGACACACACACGCATACACACATATGCACACAGAGGCACTTGCTCACATATGCACACAGAGGCACTTGCTCACACACATATGCACACAGATGCACAGGCACACACATGCACACATGCATGGAGAGACACACGCGCTCACATGCACTCATACACACATGTGCTCGCTCACACACATGTACACACTCATGCACGCACAGATGCACTCACTCACACGTACACACATGTACACACTCATGCATGCACAGGTGCATCCGCTCACATGTGCATACATGCACACACATACGTGCACACAGACACACGCATGCACTCATGCACACACATGCACAGAGAGACATGCTCGCTCACACGCCCACACATGCACACATTTACACACTCATGCACACACAGATGCACTAGCCCACATGCACGTACATGCACACGTACACATATGCACACAGCACATGTGTACATTCATGCACACTGAGACACACTCGCTCACACACACACACCTGCACAGAACTTCAGCAAATGGCAACAGCACTACAGCTCCTAAAAATGCCAGCGGTACGTGGTGCTCTGCCGGGAGAGGCCTCCCTGCCCAGCTGGCATCGCTTCCCCAGGGGCGAGCTCTGCCGCATCTCGCGCGCGCGTCACTGGATTTGGGGAAACGTCTTTGCCAGCTGCATGGCTTGTGGTGATTTTGTTCTTTGCCTTTTGTTGTTTGTTCGTTCGCTTGTCCTCGGGAGAGACAGAGGGATAGGGAGGGCGAGAGCTCCGCCGAGTCCCACACATCGACCCTGACTGTTGATCCCGCCCGGGAGTGGAGGGCATCTGCCCTGGGCCCGAGGTTGCGCCGGGCGGAGCGGGGGCGAGGGGGTTCTGCCCGTCACGCCCTGCCCAGAACTGCTCTCAGCAGCGCTGAGGCTATTCCTCCTTGAGGGCTGCCAAGGAGCCAGGGTCCCCACCGTCACCAAGTCCGCTTACTTTCCTTCCCGGCGCCTGGTTCTCGGCGAATTCTGGTTTCCCAGCACAGCCGAGCCCCAGCCCCCGGCGCCCCAGCACCGCTGGCTTCCGGCTCTTTCCAGCCAGAGCCTGGCCCGGGGCCCTGTGCCTCCCTGGCCCTGATGGGAGAGAGTCTCTGGTTCAACTCAGGCTCCCTGGCCAAGGGCAAACCCCAGAGAATGCCTTAGTCCTCGGGCGTCGAGGCCCAGCCTCCATCAGGAACCAGAACCGGCGCCCCTCAGCCAGGACCCCCAGGCAGGACTCAGGCCGCTCCCCTAGCCCAGAGGAGGGTCTCCCGCGGGAGCGTCCAGAGCCCTAGCTTGCATCGCCCTGTGGCCACACACGCGTCTCATCAGGGGTGACGGGTCCGCAGGCCCCTCGCGGAGCCTCGTTCTGAGTCCAGCTCGGCCTCAGGCTCCAGAGGGACACCACGCGGGGAAACCCCGAAGAGGTGGCGGCGGGCACAGGCCTCTGCTTTGCTTTCCGTCCTCCTCCGTGTGTTCCTCGGAGGGACAAAGACGGCCACGCTCGTTCAGCTTCCTGCTGGCCACCAGCTGCCTCACGACCTCCTCCCCGGACGCAGCCCAGCTGCAGGGCCTGGCCCCCACGGAGTCTGGGGAGTTGGCAGCCTCGGGGCGTCTCCAAGCCTCCCCCGCCCCCGTCCTGTCGTGGGCCTCGCACGGCCGCCGGCCTTCCCGGCCTGGCCTTGGTCCCCGAGGCCGTGTCCACGGCTCAGACGCCGAGACGAGAC
>PVHY01032045.1:0-12136 GCA_004024945.1 Uropsilus gracilis | reverse complement strand
TACAAAAATAGCTTTAAAGCTAAAAAGCATGACAAATCACATCTATTTCTTATTTGGAAAAAGGTTCTTGCATTATTGCATTTTTACACAATTGTCATCATTCAAAATTACTTTTCCTCCCAGTGAACAACACTTGTCTTTATCCATCCGTTGACTGCAACAGAACTGACATTTTACTTATTGGCTCATTTCCCATATGTAGTAGCTTTGTGTATTGTTCCTTCTTTGACTATTTAATAATCCACTATATATTTTATTTGTGACCTTACTCAGGGCAGGTTCTTTGCAGTATGCACTGTGATACAGAAAATATCACTGTAACCAATAGAAAATAATACCCTGGAAAACCTATTCCCATTTATGGAATTTAAGTCACTTGATATAATAATCTTGTTATTCTGAAATATAAAAGATGGTAAAATCTGAACTTTCTGCTTAGTTTTATTATTAGAAATATGTACTACACATAAAATGGACACCTAAATTAGCATAATCCTGAAGATGTGAATTTAAAGGAATTTGACTAGTCTAAAAAAAGGGGTTAAAGTTGAAAGATGATTACAATTAAAATGAAAGACTGCTTCAGAACACAAACACACCAGATTGCGCTCAGTGCCTTCAGGTGTTTTATCAGTCTGATAATACACACTGGGAATATTTAGCAGTCTGTTACTTACTCTCTCTGCAAAGCTGACATTGAATAGGAAAGTATGCTTTGCTGAGAAGGCTTGTTTTTAACATTAACAGCCTGTAACGTAAAAACTGATTCTCCATCATGCATTAGCAGATAATTAGATCAGTAGATTCTGCTATGAATTCAAATATTGGGGGGCAAAGTAATATTTCTTGGCCTCAACTTGCACTTCTGCAAGATGAACTTAGTTTATATTATTCTAAGACCTTAGAAGTTAGGTCTTTCTTTTAATTCCATGATTGTTTTGATTTAGATAAAATGATATCTATAATTACACATTATCAACCTGTGGAATGTGGAAGCAGGTAGAGAAATGGAGCTTCAGATAAAAGGACCACCTCCTATCTCTCTAGCCCCCTCTGAAACACTAGAGGGAAGGCAACAGCACGTCTCTCACCTATAACCTCACTTCCTAACCTCTTTAGAATGTCCCAAGGGACATATGAACTATTAGTAAATGACTATTGTCCCCAAAGGTAAATTCTCTTGTTACCATGCATCCCTGCCTACTGCATGTCACATATACTTTGCTACTTCCTCGTTACATAATTGTAACATTTCCTTGCTGGAGGGAATTCTTATAAGCAAAGTTAGAAGGAGAAAGATAACTAACAGATATTTTCACTAATATATATGACATTAAAACAAACAAAGTCGCAGACAACAACAAAAAACAAACCTTGACATCTGACTGCAAAATAGGCTACCAGCAGGGGGAGCAGCAAGAGTAAAGGTGGAAAGGAAGGTCAATGGAATGTGCAGGCTGAAGGGGATTTTGGTGGGCATGGTATGATAACATACATTTGTAGAAGTGTAAAGCTAAATCCTTAAAACATTTACACTGCTGTAAACTAGCATTGCCTCAATAAACATAGTAAAAAAAATGAAAATACATAAATAAAAATCAAAACAGTTATCACTCATGTCATAACATGAGAAGGATTTGATAAAGTCACTTCAGATCTCTAGGCTTCTATGTAAGCATTGATAAGGCATGTCCAACAAATAAACAAAAATCTACTGCAGCTTTAACATTTTTTTTTTAGTAGAGCATATATTCTTATTCTCACAAAGATTAATGGTTGGGTTTGTGTTCCCATGGGGTAAACATTATACAAAATGAAAGGTGACCTTGAAGAAGTAATCAAAGAATGATGACAATAAAGATTACAACTACCACAGTAACATGCATTGTCTGGCACTTTTAAGTATGAAAATGTCTTCATCTCTAGCACTCATTTGGTTATCCTCTAAACTTTTTAAAATAGTTGCTGCAGATAAAGTTGGGGGGGTTGTTTTGTCTTGTTTTTTGTTAAATAAGAAGTTGAAATTCAGAAAAGTTGTGTAATATAGAATGAAAGACAAGTGAATCAATCCATCCACCTGATTTCTACATGTGGTCTTCACATTCAGGTTTATGAAAAATATCTGAGTTTGTAGATTTTAAGTCTTTATTTTCAGATAATCTTGTTTAATAAAATTAGGTAATACTCTTCATTTTTACCTAATTTCTCATTGAGCTGTGACATGCAGTGTGAGTGTATTACCCTATACCCTCTTTTCATGTCAAATACTATTTTCTTTTTCTCTTCTACCAGAGATGAAAAATGACATTTCATGTGCTGATAACTGAAATACAATTTATTTGATATGTGGAATTTCCAACTCTTATAATTCTTTTTCATTTTATATTTTTAGAATTCCAAGATCTCCTCCTTGTCAGTCTGTGCTAATTGCGTTCCAACTCTTACAATTCTTTTATATTTTTATATATTTTATATATTTATTGCATTGTGTAATATTTTAAAATATGTTTCTTTATATATTTTATATACTTATATATATTTTATATTATATCTTTCATATTTTTATTTCTTTAAGTTCTTTTATATCTTTTTCATTTTATGTGTTTAGAATTCCAAGATAAATGCTTTTTACCTGTTTGATAATCTCATAGGATAATATTATGACATTTTGTCACATGATTAAAAAAAAACACATTTCTTGGATTAGCATTCAAAGCAAATTGTTGACACATCTGCTCTATTTCTATAATAGACTCTTCTGAAATGAACATATCTACTTCAGTGTACTCCACTCCATGGGATGGCATGATGTCACACTAAAACAAACTGGGATTGTGCACAACAAGATTTTTAGGACAGGTTAACCAAGTGGATCAGAGGATCAAGTAGGCCTCACTGGGTTATCCAAAGCCATTTAAATCTTTGAGCTGAATCAGAAGATAGTTCATTTCATCTCAACAATGGGCCATGATCTTTCATGGGGAAGGACTTCGATGTTGTAAATGAGCAGATTTTTCTGTTCATCAGTATCCAAATGAAGGAATGCTTGTAATTCTAGAAAGGTTAAAATCTCCAAATAATGACCTGTACTTCCAACTGAGAAAAGGTTGTAGGGTAAATCAGAGTCACACTTTACCCAATGAAGCTTGAATTCTTAAGACTATAAAAGATAAGTGAAAGAAATATTAAAATTCAAGCATAAAGATATTTATTTTATATTTGCATCATTTACATGCATATATTTTAGTTCAGGGTTGAATACACAAAATACTGTGTATAAAACCTCACTGGAAATTAAATGACTTTTCTTGAATAATTTTAACCATATTTTATTTCTAGTTCATGGCTTTCTTAGAAACCAACCAGAGCTAAAATATGGAAATGCACTCTACACTGAATCTTGTTGTTTTACATTTTCCTCCTTGTCAGTCTGTGCTAATTTTTTTTACCAGAAAGATAAGAAATGGTAGAAATCTTCTAAAATGAATCTACCCTGCTAGTGCCTCAAATGACATTTGTAAGGAAAACAGAAACTGTTCAAAGGTAGCATGTTTTGTGGATTTTCTCCTCTGTAGCACTGACAGGCAGAGGAAATCAAGAAATCCAAGGGGAAGGCAAGACCATACCCTCTTGAATGGCAGCATTCGAGGAAGGTCAGAAGACCCCAAGGGCAAGTATTTTCACTATGCTTCTGGTAGAGGCTGGAATCCAGACACCAGGGTTTCATAAAATACTTCAGTGTATCAGTACTCCCAGAATAGCAGCAGAAAAAAAGACTAGTTAGTGTCCTAAGCAGAAGCATCTGAACTTCAGTCATTCACAAGAACCAGTGAGAAGACTAGAAAGGCCTTTTTAATTGTTGTGCTTTTGTAAAACCAGCATCTGTACCTGTAAATAAAGAAGGTATATGTGAAAATCCAGTGATAAATATCCCACAAAACTACTGAATCATGAAATACATTTAAATTAAACACAAAAATGGAAAATGTGACAATACTCCCCCATCAAAGTGCACCTGCCATCATTCCTCATGCATTGTCTTTAACTCATGACCCATTGTGAACTTAAGACATACATTTATTGTGAAGAATAAAAGCAAAATCTTTGTAACAGTCAAGATCATCATTTCACCAGAGTGTTCATTTGAAGGATAGACCACTGAGCAAATGAACTGAAACCATGCTTATCTGATTCCTCATATCCATTGCATTGCTCATTCTGCAAAACTAGGAGATTTGCTTTCCATTTTAAAATGAAAATTATTTTAATAGTTACTTATTTTCAGTAGTAGAAATGAAAATTATAGCCCATTTTCCAGAACTACTGAACTTTCACTGTTTATGCTGAATTTTTAATTCTAGGGTTTGTGTCATTTGATGTGGTGTTGGAAGTTGAACTTTAATTGTTCTTTTACTCTGTTCCTTTCTCTACCACAGTGTGCTAGTGCCTTGAGGACAAGTATGTTATCTTCTACTTCTGAATCCTGCTCAACACCCTATCTAACAACATCTTAAAGAAAGTGACCCTTGTCTTAAAAACTATGTTGTGTAAATGATCTAGCAACTATGCATTCTTCATTTCCCCTGTACACTTACCAAAATCTCCATTCCCTTTTTCTTTGTTCTAACTCTCTAGGAAATCTATCTTTAATAATTCACAGAATAAAAAGCATATCTTCTCATACATTAAATGGGGAAAAAGCAGTCATTGGTGTAGAGGGTTAGTTGGATGCTTTTGATGTTTGGACTTCCTTGTGAGGCTCTATATGCTGATACAACTTTAAGTGGTAGCAAGTTTTATTGCATGTTTCTTTCTCATTACCACTAATGGATTCCTTGGATGTTTGACCTGACTTAGATATGTACAGAGAGCACTGACAGAAAGCTCCTTACATGGTGTTACTCTTTGACTTTGATGTTCTGTAAACTAAGTGTGTGATTGCTTTTTTAGGGGGAAAATTCAAACTTTCTGCACTTTAGATATAAGTGAATTCTATCTAAGACAGATTTTGATACTAAATCAAGAATTGCAAAAGGGTATGTAACAATTATAGATTATTTCTAGATGCTACAAATGTTGGCTATTCTTACAATTCATATTTAACAGTATATTTTGAGAACCTATGCTCTGAAGATTTCAGAGAAATTTTGTCATATTTAATTAATATCCCCTCTCTCTTTTTTTCTCTTTCTCTCAGTACAATGAGATAAAAGTTTTGTCAGTACACCATGATTATGTCTCTATTCAAAATATTATGGCAAAAAGTTAACTTAAAAAGGAATTATAAAGAATAATATCATGCTCTTAGAAGATGTGTTTTTAGTCAGTAGTTTGGAGGGAATAATTAATGTTTATAGGGAAATAATGCTATTGATGACAATGAGGTTTTAAAGTAATCTACACATGCAAATTTTAATCATACATATATCAAAAAGAAATTCCTATAACATATTTATCATAAGAAATATATCTTCCTAATGAGGATAGTGAAGATAAATAATAGAATATACATCTTTTTATTGGGTATCACAACAAATTTAGGACACACATTTAGGAAGGGAAAGATTGACTTTTCTACAGCCATCTCTCACCTGATAGCTATTACCTACCATATATGTCATAACTGAAACTCTCATAACTACTACCAGGCACTGTTAATCAATACCAGAACTTTTTCATGACAAATTCAAGCTTGTATTCAGAATCCTCAGTATAGTCATGCAGGATTTGACAATGCATTCCTTTGGCAGACTGCTAGGCTTACTCTCAAAGAGGGGTAATATAATCTAAGGGTAATATTTGTCTTGAAGATACATCACAAGGAATAAGAAAGTGAGATTCATGAGGGATCATGGAAAAGTCAATGGCAGCAATGGATAAACAACTCCAAGTAGGTTAACCTGCTGGGGGTAGATGAGCAGTCTCAAAATTACATAGGAGTGATGATACTCTATATAATTCCTTAGCTGTTCTTAAAGCAGTATTAAGTCCATCAGAATAGGTGCACAATAATGTCTTTTCTTTTTTAATTTGCCTTTCATGCAAAGCATCCAATTGAAGTTTACTGCGCTCTTTTTTCTTAAAAAACTGATTAAGGCTATTGTACAGAATGTTTCTATTAATAAGATGAATGTATGTGACAGAATAGTAAGATCTGTGTATTTATTAAGTATTCACTTCTAGAGGAGATAAGCTTCCTGACTGTGCAGTATCCAGAGCAAAAGCCAAACTAAATGGTCCTCACTTGAGAGGTCACGAAGAGTTCAGGTATTCAAAGCGCCAGTGTCTAAGCCAAATACATAGGGTGGGTTATTCTCAGCAATCTTACATAGAAAATCTTAGCCCATAACCACAGAAAAGAATGAACTTTATTTTAAGAGGATTAAGGCTAGGATTTTTTGTTCATGGTGATTGCTAGGATAGCACAAACTTTCTCTCAGGGCCTGGTAGATGTATCAGGAAGCTCAGATCAAAAGAGCTCATCGGCAGGTTTGCGACCTTAGGGAGATTCTATCACAGACTCACTTCTTGTTGGAAAACCCAGTTCAGAGTGGGAGGAGTTGTTTGAAAAGGTAGTCAGTGCAGCACTGGTTACTGATAAGCCACTATTATTGCATGGGTCTATTCTGTGAGTAGTTGCGCATTTCATTCCATGCAGGCAATCCCCAGGGGACCATCCTAAAGACCCAGACGTGACCTCCAACGATCTGAATTAATATAATAGGAGCTTCTGAAGCTATATCCTCCCCATCCCTGGCAACCGGTGATATATTTTTGACCCAGCTATCTCTCTTTGGTCCAAGTGTCTTTCTCTCTATTTAAAGGGGATGCATAAACTTTATAAATATATTTTAATGTATTTTCAGAGTACTGCTACATTCCTGGCATGGTTTTAAGTGCTGTGAATAAATAATAAGAAAGCTATGTTCTTTGCCCTTATAACTGCTACAAAGCAGTCAAATAGACAGACATTAATTAATGACAAAGTATATCATTTCTATGACAACTGATGTGAAGGGAAAACAGAAAGAACTCTGATTTCACCGCTATTACAAAATTTTTCATTCCCAGACAAAAGAAACTTAAAATACTCAGGGTTCATTATATTTATGATGGAACGTAAAGCATAAAATGTTAAAGCCAAAGGAGGTCTTGGAGTTCATCTAATCACGTCTCATTATTTTGTCAATCTTTAATCTTATACTAAAGAAAATAAAATGAGTGTCTGGGACTTCATTTAAAATTATAGTTGGTACTTCATCTTCAATGCTATAACAAATTTAGAAAATTTTAATATGTAGTTTTAGAAGCAAATATTCCAAATGTTGGTGACCAATTTTTACACATTTTTAAAAGCCATATACCATGAAGTTATGCAAGTATATGAAGTCTTCATGCAATATTCAAGTAAATGGATATATAGAAAATTTTATCTCAGAATCTCTACAATATATTGATTATGTGAAGTTAAATTGATGAAACAGAATTATATGATTATGTATAACATTTTTAGTTATAGAAACATTTTGCAAACTGCTAAAATCTACAGCTTATATAACAAATATAAATTAACAGTTGCTCTTATTTGAAATGTTCTACTGGGATAACTCTTACAGAAAGCTGTCTTAGAAAATCAAGCATGGTTAATTAGGGGAGAAGTTTGATCAATTAGGGTGGAAAAAGAGAAAAAGATCAAAGCATAAGACATTTTTTAAATGTCTTGCTTTGTTGTTTACACATGCATCATTAGCATTAACTTTAAGCAATTGTTAGCAAATATTATGTTTAAGTTAATTGAAAGCAATAAATATAATTACAAAATTTGTTTGAACAGTGTACTTTAGACCAAATCTGATGATGACTTAACCTTTTCTTAAATGAATTAAAATCTCCAAATTTAAAGAAAATGAATTCATAGCAGATGTATCTCCTCTTTTTAAAATTTTTTTTATCATATTATTTATTTTATTTCACTTCTGCTACCAACTTTTCATAATAAAGGTCCGAAAAGAACTCACACAACTTAACAAAAGTAAGACAAAAAGTCCAGTCAAAAAATGGGGAGAAGCTCTGAAAAGACATTTCTCCCAATAGTTGATGTATTTTAACAAAAGAATACAAGGAAGTTTTCTTGGGAACTGTAGGTTGCTCAGTGAAAAGAAGACAGGGTCAGAGGATAATGTGCATCCTGCCCAAGTAGCTGAATATTCATCTGTTCACTTTTCAAGCAGGGTAAACTGAATCAAACTGAAAAATGAATGATTGTTACCTTTATTTCCATGATCAGGAAAACCTAATGAAATTTATATGAAAATAACTGTGAAGCCAAGCTGGTAGCAAAATAAAAAGATATAAATGAAAGAAACCAAAACAAAACTTTGTCTTATGGCTCCCAAAAAGAAATAATTCTAGTCCCTTTGATAGAGGCTAAAAATTGTGTTTAAATTGGCTAACTTAATCCACTGGACAGTGAGTTTCTTCACGGCAGAAACCATGTCTTACTCAGCTTTTTATATCTGGGATTTAAGACAGCTTTCAGCACATAATTAGAGTCTTATAGTATGTGTCAGATAGCAATGAAAAAGAAGTTGGTGGTTGTGTTGGTTGTATCTAAAATATATTTGTAACATGCACCATACTTTACAATAGTCAAAGATAAAAACGTATGTCCATTAATAACTTGTATATAACTTAATGTATAAACGAATTGTATTATGTCCTAATGATATGTCATATGCAAATTAAGTCGTATTCATTCACAGAAAGGAGCAGAGTGCTAATACATCTACAAAGTGTACGGATATCAAAAACATAATGCTAACTGAAAGATGCCAGATATAAACAATCACATGTCATATGATTCCACTGATATGAAATATTCATAATTGGAAAATTCAAAGAAAGAGACTATAAATTAGTCTATTAAATAGTTGAGAGAAAATTAAGAAAACTGCGTAATTATGCCTAAGTTTCCTTTAAAAGTGATGAAAATATTTTGGAACTAGATAAAAGTTGCAGGACATCCTGGAATATACTAAATGCTGCTGGATATACTAAATTCACTTTAACATGGTTAATTTTATGTTATATGAATTTTACCTTAATTAAGGGGAAAAAAGAACCACAAAGATAGAATTGTCATCATGGGTAGAATCTGGACCCTCTTCCTGAATGAAATGAAAAAAAGGTGGAAGGGAATATGTATTACATTTCTACCTCTGAGGACCCATGTCTTTCCCCTACAGGTACAAAAGCCATAGATCCTTTGACACCAACATTACTGCTTGTATTTGTCTTCACCTTTCTTTATACTAGTTGCTAAGGAAATTTACTTTCAACATACATAAGCTGAACTATCTCTACTTCTAATGCATCTTGGTTCTAATGATTTGTACCTAATGTCTATTCCAGGGAAAAATTGATGTGGTCATTTTTCCCTCTGAAAAATCCATGGTAATATAATACTCCCGGGATAGTTATTTTATTTTTGGGTTATTCTGAGTAGATCCACCACTACCTGCAGAAAATTTATTACACAGATTAACCTGCCAACATTAGACCTCTCAACAAAAGCATGCAAAGTTATTTAAAAGCAAATCACATTCTTTCATTTTCTTACTTAAGAACAAGCAAGAACACTTTGACTTAGTAGGAAATGAGGTTGAAAATCTTATAGGTATTATTCCTCAGGGGTATTCTAGAATTTTATTCAAACATCAGGAAAAAGTTAATGTCTATAATAACGTTTTTTCAAAAATACTTCTTCTCTTTGTTGCATTTTCCCTATTTTCATTAAGACTTATCATTAAGCATTGTGCTATTTTTCTCATGCTGGACACTATTTTGAATTAAAACAATTGCTTTCTTTGGCATACAATAGAAGGAATAGTCTACTCATTACTTTTAAGCATCTTTTAAGTGACAGGTATAGTCCTTGATTCTTGGTACCCATATAATTATCTTTATCTTGCCTTTTAGGAACTCATAATCTAGTGAAGGAAGCAGACAAGATAATAAATGCATATCATAGAGGTTTCTATATACAAGGCAGTGGTTATAAGGTTATGAGTTTGTTCATGAGTAAGAAAAAAATACAAAAATGCTTCTAAAATGTTTAATTGAATATTGAATTCTCAGTAGCATCCCAGTAACATAAGAAGTATAATATCCCAAACTTAAGGAATGCCATGGACTAAAACAGATGCATTACAGAACGTGTCATGTTTCACAATTTGGAAATAGCTTAATTAGAATATATTACAAGGTAAATGGGAGAGGGGTAAATAAAACAAAAAATTAATAATGATTTTATCACAAGGAGCTCAGATATCACTGGACCATGTCATCTAGTAAAAGAGAGCCATCAATAGATTTTTTTAATCCAGGAATAAGATGTTTACATTTGTAATTTTTTTCAATCAGGTTTGTCAAAATGTGAGCAAGTCAATGGAAGAAATCAAATGGAAAAACATTCAACAAACAAGGAAGTTCCTATAAGGAGCAGGTAAGTAATGATGATGGCTAGATCTGAGGCACTGAATTTGGGGATAGATAAGAGAAGAAAAATAGTAAATGCAATGATACTTGACAGGAATGGTGACTAATTTGGAAATGAGACACAGACTTGTAGAAGGATTCATAGAACTTCAAAGTGTCTGAGTTAGTTAATGGCATCATTATTCTTGGTTTGCTCAAGATAGTGATTTTAGAGGCGAAGCATATTTATGTCAAAGGAAATGACACGCGCAATTTTAGAACTACAGAGTTTTGTTCAGTGAAATATTTAAGCAGAACAATCCAATAAGTGGTAAATATACAGGTCTTTATTTCAGAACAGAATTTGGAGCTTGCCTTTATCTTTTCCTCCAATACTTTCCACACAAGAATTTGTCTGAATGCTTAGTCTTAACTAGGGTCTTAGCAATTTAAACTCTGTCATGGGGAGGGGAGTGAAAGTAACTGGGTCAGATTCTGGAATTTGGAGCTCAGAATTAACAAAGGGATTGTGTTAGGAATGGGAAAAGAAAAAAAAATTAGCATTATCTATAGGGTAAATGAATTATCAGGGCTTTTATATTTTGCCATTAGCCTGTATGACTTACACTCTGATTTTGTCCTCCATACCGGGACCCAGTGGATGCACACATGTGTGTGTGGGCCTGATGGAAGAGGATTAAAAGGCAGAGTCACCCACCCTGGGGGTGGGGGGAGGAGAGCACAAGGACATGCAAAGAAGTATTAGAACTCAAGAGAGAAATTCAACAAGTGACTGTTTCTTTGCTGCTTGTTTTCCCCTTGTTCATTATTTAAAATTCTGTAAAGATAATTTTAAGCACTCTGATATTTATTAGCTGATAGAACCAACAATGAACCTACCTGGATTGGGATGGTTGCAGTACAGTCTATAATCATAAAGTCTAACCAAGACTTTGGTCTAAAGGATCCTACAGAAGTAAGCAAATTGTGCCAAAGCTAAAGGATTTGGGGTGAAGGTACAAATCTGAGTACTTCTGCAAGCCACTTAATCAATGCTCCAAGTTTATTATAATCCTAGTGAACAGATAGAAATGGAGATAGAATTAGCTCTCAAAGACCTAAAAAGGTAAATTTGAGATTCATTGTATAGGGTAAGTTAGTTAGTCAGGTTTTTCCTTCATTAGCCTGTATAAGCAGCATCTTTAGTTTTTGGGGTTTTTAAATTATTTTTTATTTATATGTAAATTTCACATCTTTGCAATCCCAGGGATTTGCCCCCCTCTTCCCTCCTCCCCCTTTCCCTTCTGTCCATTGTTGTGTGCTTCAGTTTGGTGCTCAGCCTGTTTTGTCTTTTCCTCATGGCTTTTATTTATTTATTTATTTATTTATTTTTCTTCAATACGTCCCATATATTAGTGAGACCATTTGACTTCTGTCTTTCTCTTTTTGACTTGTTTCTGTTAGTATGATTTCTTCTAAGTACATCCATGTTGTCAAGAAGTCGTCTAATTTGTCATTCTTAATTGATGAGTAGTATTCCATTGTGTATAAATACCACATTTTTTTCAACCAGTCGTCTGTTTTGGGACACTTGGGTTGCTTCCATGTCCTTGCAATTATAAATAGTGCTGCGGTAAACATTCGGGCACAGGTGTCCCTT
>PVHY01032044.1:0-12155 GCA_004024945.1 Uropsilus gracilis | reverse complement strand
GGAAGGAGGGGAGAGGGAGAGAGAGGGGAGAGAGAGGAAGGGAAGGAGGGGAGTGAGAGGGAGAGAAAGAGAGAGAGAGAGAGAGACAGAGAGAGAGAGAGAGAGAACAGCATATACTTTAAAATGTGGAGCATGGTGGGCCTGCTAGAGAAAAGCAGGGAGGTGATAGGACTGGAATGAGAGTCATTGAGGAAGGAGGAGATGAGGTAGAAGGGACAGAGGACCTGGATAGTGCTCCTAAGTGTGATGAAAAGTCATGGGGTGTGTAGAGCGAGGCACTGACATTGTATGTGGAGGGTGAGAGTAGAAGAGGGCACTCAGTGAGGATGAAACTGGACAACCCATGAAGCCTGGACAGTAGTGGAAGACAGACACGGTTAGTTTTGAGATTTAGTTTCAAGACAGAGCTGACTGATTTGCTGATGGATTGGATATAACCTATGAGAACATGAGAGGATTCAGTGGCATTTATTTTTTTGTTGCTTGTTTGAGCCTAAGCGTAGGGCATGAACTACGGTATCACTGAATGAAAAGGCACCAAGATGGTGGCAGGATCAGAAGGCTTGAAGGTTGGTTTCTGAAGTGCCTTTAAACACAGCTAAAGTGCTCTAGAGCAGGACTTAAATATGTTAGTGTAGAATTTAGGGGGGAGGACAGGAAAGGGGTGGTTTAGTCTGGGAATCATTAGTATCAGATGGGTACTTAAAGCCCCAAGAACAAAGGAGTCAGAGAAGGCAACTGAAAAAGGAGAGAAAGATTCAAGAATTGGGCCAAAGGCACTACACTATCTGGAGTGGGGGAGTAGAAAGGACAATGGAGCAAAGGAGACTGAGAAAATGAACAGTGATGTTCAGGGAAAATCTGAACAACTACTGGAAATGATGTAGCAGAGAGGTAAAGACTGATGATACAGCAAGGTCCTCAAGCAGGAGAGAACAGATGGGGCAAAGTGCACAAAAGCAGAGGGGAGCTTTAAGACAGAGACAGATCTATAGGGTTCATGAGGAAGCCAGAGAGAAAGCAGGGGCAGGTGATTGCAAGCGCTCCTGAAGGGCAAGCTACGGATGCTCTTCTGATTGCTTCTACTTCCTCCCTGAAATCAGGGAAAAGTCGATTAAGAATGAGAAGTCAAGTAGAATACTTGCAGTTTGAGAATAGTGGAGCAGAAGCAAAACACAGTATAACTACCAGTCTGTGTTCAAGGTTCTCTAGTAAATTCTGGAAAAAATCTGCAGTGAGACCTTAGGGAAAGTTTATGTTTTCTTTCTGCTGCATTCAGCTGCACATAATCAGTTAAATTTTGCCAAGAACACAGGCATAAAACTGTGAAGGATTATTCACAGTACTGAAAAATTACCTATATGACAAAAAAATATTAAGTGCTTGCTTTATGCTGTATATCAATGTAACTTCTGCATTAATTAGAAAACAACCAACAAATAAAACTCAACCTAGACTAAAAACTGTTAACATCTATGTTTGAAAATTGGAAGTGAAGATTTAAGCACCACACCAATGGTAGAGAGCATTTAAAATATTCATTTTAATACACAAAAATATTAAATTTCTGTGTGTAACTGAGAGAGCAAGCAAATAACACAATCATCTGAGAAACACATCAGTAACCTTAATAATAATCTCATTTAAATCAATAAGCAGCAAAAACTACCTGAAAGTGGCCAGAAACATGGTAGTCCACAGTAACAAAAAGATAATAAAAGCTGGGCATGGTGGCATGCACCTGTAATCCCAGGTATTTGGGAGGCAGAGGCTAGGAATCACTTGAATCCATGGGTTTGAGACTACCTCGGGCAACACAGCAAGACCTAGTCTCAAAAATAGCCGGGCATGGTGGCATGCGCCTGTAATCCCAGCTACCTGGGAAGCTGGGGCTAGGGGTCACTTGAGTCTGTGGGTTTGGGACTACCCTGGGCAACATAGTGAGACTTCTCTAAAAAAAAAAAAAAAAAAAAAGCTAGTAAGTCAAATATTACCTGATGATTATATAATCAAGTATATAATTGATGATTATATAAGCAAGTACCCACCAAACATCATTTTTATTACATTAATAGAGACAAATTCTCAAATGAGGGTGTGTGAAATACAGTGATATACATTGTTAATGAATAAGGAGCATACGCTCTCTAAAAAGATAATGGTGAACACATACAAAAGACCTTAAAAAATGGAATACCCTTAGGCCTTCAAAATTGAGAACCTAAAAGATATTTACACATAGAAATGCTTTTGTCACCATAACATAATTAGTATAAAATTGGCAACTACCTAAATTTCCAACAACAGGAATATGGTATTTTTCAAAAATTCATTCCTTTATGTTATCAGGCAACTATTCATTTCATAATATAAAAAAAAACAAGTTTCCTACTTTGGGTACTATGTCTCTGTATGGATTTGTGTAACAGACTTTTTGTATTTTCCTAAATATCTCTAATGTTGATATATATGTATAGTCATATATATCTAATATTGACATATATAGGGGCATGCTTAAAAAACAAACAAACAAAAAATCCCTGGGCATTGTGGTTAAAATGTGATGAGGACCATTGCAAATACCATTTTTACAAGGGGTATTGGAAGACTAGATTGTGTCCAGACAATGCTGATGACATGACTAAAACAAATTATGAAAAACAGGTTGAGGGAACTGATTCTGAGACGCAGGCAGTTAGTGGAGAATAAGGACTGATAACATGATATAAACATCCTTCAGAACTGCTGAGAATGAGATTTCACATAGGATAAGATGTTGGATTATATGACTTAACAGATTTTTTCTAAGATATGATTCTACTAAGTTGAAAGGACTTTATTATAAGAAGAGACAAGTATGCCATGTCAGATTTAGACACAGTTTGAGGCAGACATTTGGAGGCATTAAAACAGTCCGTCAGTTCTGTTTTAGGTGTCAACCTACATTCCAAAATAGAGGAATCCATCCTGGGTTCTGTAGTATTGATTAGTTTGTTTTTTTTTATACATGGCTTTTTGCTTGAATTTATCTTTAAAATAGGTACAACAGAAGGATACCTACAACATTACAAAACCAGTAGGCAGGTAAAATGGAGTTAAAGACAATGTCAATATGCTACTTGGCTATTAAAATCTGTGAATTCAAATTTACTGGGTGCAAAAATAGAACGGGAGAAAGGACTAAATACAATATAGAAAGAAAGAAAGACTAAATGCAATATAGAAAGAAAACAAACCTTTCAACAACTTTCAAGGTATTACTGTGGTGACTGAGGATAACTTTTGCTCTGAGGGGAACTTGTCCAAAGGTCACAGGCTATTCAACCTCTTTGGTGCTTTGTCTTACATCACAAGGTTATTGTGATATTGAGATACTGGGCACTAATTATGACAACCAAAGCACTTAATTAGCAAATTGTAGATGCTCAGTTAAGTTGGAATTTCCTGTTCTCTAATTTATAATTTTAATAAAAACAAGAGATTATACTCATAGACTATACTCATACACTAAAATGATTCTTTACCACATTAATTTTACTAAATGGAAAAGAAAAACAAATCTAATTGAAAGTTCATCTAGTCACGTATTTTTTTATTATACCATCGAAATTTCTGTGACTTGCTCTGAATATATTTACTTTCAATTAAAAATAAACATAACTAAATTTAATGAGTTATCCTCAAATAAAGTTTCTGACTATTCAGTTTCATCTTATGTATAACTACAGCATTTTACATGTTTTCAGACCTGAAGGCTTGAAAATGAACAGCTTATTCATAAATATCCTATACTAATTTTGATGCCTTTTGCATAAGGATTTAAATAATCCTTGAGAAACATAGCAAAGTGAGTTAAACTCAGTATTGTTTCAGAGTTTATCTTATGATAATAAGTTTTATTACTGTATGGTAATGAAGTTAACCAAATTTAATACACTTTTGTTGGTGCTACAGGCTTACCTCTACCAAAAAAAGTCAGATGAATATTTAAGTAGAAGAGAGGGTAGGCTTAGCTGACTGAGTGACTGCTTCCTTGCCTTGGTAATTTATAGAAACATCAGGCAACTACCAGTTTTCTGAGAAGGTACAAACCCCATCAGCTGCCCAAAACAGTTTAATCAGCAGACCTGCAAGATCCCACTGGCTATTTTCCAGCATAAATCTCTAAAAGACTAAGACAAAAACAGAAACCTCCCGATGAATTCAACAGATAAAATCTCTTTCTGAGCCTGACAGGTAAAATTTTCATGGAATTCTCCCTTTTTGTGGCACTAGAATTGAATTCACTGAAAGGAAGGCAGCTATGCTCACCACTATACCACCAACGCGCCCTGAATTCACTGAAAGGTATAATGTTTGCTGTCAAGTTTATACTATGTTCCAGCAAAAGGCAACAAAACAGAACAGTTGAATTTATTCATGACACCAAACATAGAGGATATACAACAAAAAAGTAGTCTTGATATAGTTCTAAATTACCATATTACTAAAATTATTTGTAGTGGTATATAATCATTATAAGAGGCCACAGAAAGGTAACATTTAAGTATCAAAACCTTAATCTCAATGCTCTCCTGTTGTGTAGTTTAATATCTAAACAAGCTGTCAGAATTCTAGCTCCTCGTCACTATAAAACAACATTGAGATCATGCTATGGTGTAACATCTTATGACAGTAAATTAGAATACAGGGTTGACCAGGTCTTAAAAATAATGTCTCTAAACCAAATAAAGACTTCCGTACTACAGGACATAGACACTAATTCATTTTTAACACTAAGCTATATAATATAAACCAGCCATTTAAGAAGGAAAGAAGGAATATGTACTTTTTACATGTTGACTTGCTAAAAAAAAAAAAAAAGCAGATGCTTTAAGAAAAATCTTACCAGTATTGATGAACAAATCAGATTCTCTTTGATGAATAATTTAAAGTTTGACAGTTTAATACCAGTTTATACCTAAATTCAAATCCTCAATAGTATGACTGGAGAAACCATCGTTTATGTTCATGCTTTAAAAATAAATATTTTAAAAAAATAAACACTAAAGTTCTTACTTTCTCTATTTTTATAAGTTTATTCCTGAACAATTAACACATAATGAATAAGAATGTGGTAAAATTTCCAGCTAGAATTCCATTAAAGCAACTGTGTAATATGAATTCCCAAGCTATCATTATGCTTTAGTTAACATGTCTATCTAACCTTAAAGAATTTGAAGAGCCTATTATACCACACAAAAGACTGATATGGAAGAGGGTGAAAAGGAACTCTGCCTTTATTTTAAGTTGATGTATCTTATTTTAATTTGTAGTCCTAAAAAAGAATAATCATGATAGAGTAAGAAATCAGGGACAATAAGCTCTTTTTTATTCTCCTTTGAAAATAAGTGGGTTCCAAGAAATATTACATGTCTTAACATGTGCTACCTTAAGGTATAATATGGAGTTTTAAAAATGCAATTTAATAATTCAGTTTTATTCCTCAGTTATCTCCATGTATACAATAAATTACTCACCAACAAAATAATTACTAATTAATATTTAAGGTATAGTTTTTTGCAGTAACCTCACAAGTTCAATATCCCTGTGTGTTTATAAAAATGCCACAAATAGGTAACAGCAAAACCATGGCCTCTAGCCATGGGGTGATACTGTACATAAAGTTGTGCATAATTATGAAAACATGTAGTTTTGAATCTGTATAAAACATTCACATTTGAAAAATCAGCCATTTTAGGTGAGTCACATAGCAGCATGGAATGAATTTTAACTTTATAATGTCACTGGTTATGGCTTACATATTTAATTATATTAACTGATCCTTGGAAAATAAACAGACTAGCAAGAGGGGATGTTGGATTATTTTTATGGAGCTGTATCATAAGAACTGGCCTCATTATTCTAACAGCTAACATTACTTTCTTGGTACTTTATAGTTATTTTTTATGCTGCCTCAGAAAAATGACTGGTGAATTTTACCTAATGATATAACACAATATTATAAAGGATAAAGTCCTAAATTTTCATGCAACATTATCTACTTAAATATTAATTTAGTAATTATTTCTTGGCATTATAAAGTAACTAAAAATGCTCTCATCATACTGCTTGTAGTTACAAATCAAGTTGAAGTTTAATTTCTGCTTTTTAATAATGTCATCTGCATATTATGCAAAAACTGCAATGTACCTAAGCATGTACGTAAAAAAATTAAGGAAAAGCAGAAAAACATAAAGTTCCACCTACAGGGATTCCTCTGACTATTTTCGGTGAGTCCTGGAGATGACATGGATGTGAGACTTGAGCAAGTGAATAGAAGCTCTGTGCTGGCCATGAGACACTTGCAGTTACTAGGCAGCTCCCCTGATGGGCATCTTCTGGGTTGTAGAACAAAGAGGTGAGGCTGAAGGCAGAAGCAGGTCTTTCCAAAAAAACTGTATTAAGTCTGCTTTCTACTGATGCTTAAGCAGACATGTATCGGAATCTACTGCCTCTATAAAAGTCAAATGCAAGCTCTCAGGGCTCTGGTGTGCAAAGATGTATGCAAAGATCTGGGGTCATACCAACTGCTGCTCAAAATGGGGGGACACTGGCTGAAAATATAAAAAATCCATCTGAATTTATAATCTAAGCACAGCTAGGCACTAGTAACATAACTAATAAGAGAAGAACCCTTGTTATGTGAAAGTAATTAAAATGAACATTAAGGCTATACTTTATTTCATAACACACGCATCTTTAAATTTCCCCCCACTTCATTTTTAACATAACTTTACCCTAAGTCTTCCTTCAAATTCAGCAACATTAACCAGTGGCATGGAATGTGCTACTTATTTTTAATAAGAATATTAAATCATCACAATTCCAACAGTTACAAACATTTGTCAACAGTCTTTTCCTATTTCAAAATAACCCACTCTAAATCCCACTCCCTTTGCTCAGTTCTGAATCACAGCTTCATCAATCAGCCACTCACTCAATTTCTCCCTCCTTTTCATACAAATTACTCGTTTCTCACATTAAAAAAAATTCCTCCCTTAAGCTAATGCTCTCCTCTAATCTCTTTTCTTTCCCCAAACCTCAGCTTTTGAAAAAGCATTGTCTCTATTTCCTCATTTGTTCAAATATTCACTACACACCCACAGGCCAAGCATCAAGGGTTATACAGGGAAACAAGGCAGAATATTCCACTCATTCCCTGATACTCCTGCATCTGGTTTCTATCCCACCCCCATGTGCATATACCAGTGCTGCTGAAACTATTACCAGAAATATTACCAATAGTTTTCAATTGTCAAGTAACTGTTATCAGACTGTATTTCATTTGCCCTTTCCACAACGATAAGACACTGTTTCATATTTCCTTGAGCTCTTCTCTATGCGGATTCAGTCTTGTTTATAAGCATCTAGTTCTCTTCTTATGTCTGTTCAGTGAATATTAATGATTCCTATCTATTTTCATCTTTTATTTTATTCAATCTTTATGGGTAACTTCATCCAAATGCAAGGCTTCCATTCCCACCAGTAAGCTACTCCCAAGCTGATAAGAGATCTTTCTCCTGAGGTTCATCTGAACATCCCTTACCTATTTTTCAGATACTGCAAATCTAAAATGCTCATGGTAGAAAACACTCAACACGTAACAGAATGTTTGGAGATAAATTTGGCAAAAGAATTACAAGATTTATATGTTGAAATTAAAACACTGCTGAGAAAAATCAAAGGAGGGCAAAATAAATGGAGCACAGAGTTCATAGAATACTGTTAGATTAAGCTCTGCCACGCCTCACCTCCCTCCACACACCCCCCCACCCCGGCCAATGGGTGAACAATCAACAAATTCTGTCCTAAAATCGCAGCATGATTTTTCCCCCCCTGGTAGATAACTGACAAAATGATCCGAAAATTTATATGGAAATGCAAAGAGACTAAAATAGGCAGAGTGATGTTGGGAAAAAAAAAAAAAGATGCAAGATTTACACTTCTCAATTTCAAATCTTACTATACAGCTACAATAATCAAGGTGGTATGGCAATAGTAACAAAACTTCTTCAGAAATAAACTCTTACATTAACAGTCACTGATTTTCTGCAAAGGAACCAAAGCAATACAAAGGGCGGGGGGGATAATCTTTTCAAAAAACAGTTCTGAGACATTCAAGTGTTGATGTTTTTAAAAATAAACTTAAGATTCTTATGTTCTACAAGCACAAAAATTAACTCAAAATCAACCAGAGGGGAGAAAGAGATTACAGACCTAAATATAAGAGACCTAAATATATTACAGACCTAAATATATAACAATATATTACAAAATATTACAGACCTAAATATATAATAATAATAAAAGTTACCAGGATGAGGAAAAACTACCACTTCATACAAGGCTGGTGGGAATGTAATGTGTTATAGCCACTTCAAAAACCAAAAATATACTAAGACTGTGTGGCAGTTTCTTAAAAAGTGAAACATATGACTTCAAAAAACAAAAATATCCTAAAACTAAAACTATGTGGCAGTTTCTTAAAAACTGAATAATAAACTTATCATATGATCAAGAAATTCCCTTCTTAACTATATTTCCGTGAATTAAAACACAGATTCATTCAAATACTTGCACATCAAAGTTTGTAGCAGCATTCTTCACAAAAGCCCACACCAGAAACAATCCAAATGTCCATCAACAGGTGAATGCATAAGCAGAATGTAGTATATTCATATAATGGAATATCAACTCAACTCAGTAATGAAAACAGACCAGTCTACTGGTCTATGTTACAGCATGTATGAACTGCAAACATTTGAAGCCAAGTGAAAGAAATCATGTGCAACAGACTACATACTGCATAATTGCATGTATGTGCAACATCTGAAAAAGAGAATCTATAGAGACAGATCATCGATCTCTTGGGGTTGGGTTTACAGGCAGGTATTGAACACAGAAAAGAGACACTGTGGGTGACAAAAATGTTCTGAATGTGTTGATGGCTGCACAACTTGAAATTTACTGAAAACCACTGAATTGTACATTTAAAAACACATGAATTATAGTATATCAATCCTCAAACTATATTTAAAAAGAACTTATCAATACAAACAAACAAAAGGAGCAGACAAAACCAAATCAAGTCAAATCCCTGGAATGTAACTGCAGAACAGAGGCTACCAGAAAGAGAGGTAGCCATGGCAGGAGGAATTCAGTGGGCTACAGTGGGAGGATCAGAGCTTTGGTGGTGAGTTTAACATACATTTGAAGAGGTATGAATCTGTAGCCTTAAAACATACAGGGGCATCAAACAATGCTGCTTCAGTAATAATCAGCATCAGCATCATTTTTCGGTCTAGATGACAACAAAAAACTGAACTTTTGTGATGTAGTCAGGATTTGACTGCTGCTACTGGTAAACTGAAACTTTTACCCCTTCCAAAAAAAACCACAAAATTCACTGCCATTGTCTTCCAAATCCACTCTTTAGCTGTATTCCATATACTGGTTAATGAAATAAATTATCTGAATGTTCTAGCCAGATTTCTAAGAGGTACCCAATCTTCACAAGAGTCATAGAATTTTTATTCTACTTACTTAGTCTCTTGAATATGTCTATCTCTAGTCTACCACTGACTTAATACTAATCTCTTACTCAAAACCTGCTATTTTCTAATGCATATTCTATACAATTTCAGAAAACTTGCTCTAAAATGCAAATGTGATCCCATTATTCTAATTAAAGCTCTTTGAATTCATCCATTCCCCCATCTCTAAGAGCTACAACATGACTCTCTGACCATGCATACCTGACTATTAACAAAATATTGTCTCCAAATGTATGTTTTTAATAGTCATATGAATTCCTGATTACATTACATATAAATTCCTGTATATAAAACATTTAAATTTAAAAGAATGACACAGAAAAGGAACAAATAGAAGCTTTACTTTTCCACTCTATTCTGATTGTTCTGCATAGTCTTATCCCTCATTGGAAACCTCTGGCTCAAAGAAAGTCTAAACTGCTTTGCATGACATATAAGACTGTATCATTTGTTTCCTGCCTACTTCTCAACTTGATCCCTCATTACTTCATCCCACATACCATATGCTTCAGCAAATTATTTGTAGTTCCCTCATTAAGGAAGAAGTTAAGTTTTAACTTGTGTTCTTGAAATAAACATTTCTGCACCTTTGCCATTGTTTTTTCCTCTACCTAAAATGCCTTTTTTGTTGTTGTTTTGTTTTTTGTTTGTTTTTTTTTGGGGGGGGAGACTAGGACTCCCTTGCCCAGGGAACCACAGATTCACGTTGCCCAAGGTACCATGGACTCAAGCAATCCCCAGCCTCAGCTTCCCAGGTAGCTGGGATTACAGGCGTGTGTCACCACGCCCAGCTCTATTTTGAGACTAGGTCTCACTATGTTGCCCCAGGTGGGTCTCAGGTCTTGAACCTGCAGACTCAAGCAATTCCTAGTCTCAGCCACACTCTGTAGCTGTGCTTAAAGGCACACGCCACTGTGCCCGGCTTGAAATGTCTTTAGTACCCTTTCTAGTCGGGTAAGAATTTATCAGTCAGATCCAGCCTCCCTTGTGAAGAACTGATAATTCCACCCCATCTTAAAATACCGATTTTAACTATATTTTTAAATTGGACTAAACATGTATATTTGCCTTTCTATCCTATAAATGTTGTCATAGTCCTTTAGCTTTTTGAGAACAGGAATAGTATACTATCTAACCCAAGTCTCTGTCACTTGAATATTGTCAAATGGCAACTGAATAGTTTTGCTCTACATGTTAATACAACTCTTGAATTAAATCAACAAACTGCCCAAGTTTACCAATGATACTAATCCTAAAATATGTAACATGTTAATGGCTGCCAAGTCAGCAGTTTTCAAATCCAAAAGTAATCCAAACAAGCGATACTCCTAACAGTCTCAGAATTCTCCAACTCAGTTAACTCTTTAATCTTTTACTTAAATTTGGGCATCTTGACTGGGAATGTTCCATTTCCAGCTGAAACTCCTTCTTTGACTAAAAGATTCACTTCAGCCAGTGAAGAGTTTTTCACTTTCACCACAGTACCTCATCTTAACTTACTAGTTTTGTCAGATCTCTCTCTTCCCACCTTTCCCCACACACTCTCATGAGAACATAATCACTGTGTAAGTGACAACAGCTCAATTCTGTATGGGTTCTCACAGTCACATATTTCTGACATGGTTGGGAATTTTATATTGAGAAAAGAATTAGTGAATGTCCTCTTATATAACTGGAGCCCACGGTGGACATTCACATTTTTAAAAAGCAGCCGGGAGAGTAATCCATTCAAAATAAATAAACACAAATACACTAATTAAAAATATAATCACTTTTATTCATTAATTCTTTGAGCATTAAGTCCACTAATTGAAAAGGCCTGCACAAGTCACTTAACACTGCATGGAATAAATTTTCTAATACTTTTTACAGCAGAAAAGAATTTAAGGTATTGAAACAATCTGTGCACAGAATTTTTCAGATTTATATTATTTTCAAAATCTTTTTAAAAATGTATTACACCATTTGCAGCATTTTTAAGCTACTTATCTAAATTTAAAGTCTTCTAAAACAGTAAATTCAGTTTTCTTACAAATAGTCATTTGTAAGAATAAAATTTAAATAAATAGTCCTCTATTTATTTAAAATAAATTTAAAATAAATAGTCCTCTTTAACACCGAGACTATTTGTCATCATTTTACCTGATTATTTTATTACATTACAAACTACAATAACAAGTAAAAATGAGTTTGCAAGCAAATACTGTTCACTCTGGGTAAGCACTGCATGTGACTGGGAGATATGAAAGTATTTGGTTGTACTGACAAGGAGTCCATCACCCAGGAACATTCAGTACATTGTCACTGCCAATTGGTTTGTTTTATGGAGAAAGTGGAGAACAATGGCTAATTTGGTAATCCCCACTTAAGTGAGGATATAGGAGGAAGTCAGCATATTAATAAAGTCAAGTCAGAAATGTTACAAAGGAGGCCGGGCACGGTGGCTCATGCTTGTAAGCTTCAGCCTATGAAGCGGCTGGGGCTAGGGATCGCGGTTTGAGTCCCGCCTGGGGCCTGTAGCGAGACCTAGTTCCAAAAAAATAGCTGGGCGTGGTGGTG
>PVHY01032043.1:0-12157 GCA_004024945.1 Uropsilus gracilis | reverse complement strand
CTTTTGTACCCACATTGAAGTCTCCTTTGGGTAGATTCCCAGAAGTGTGACTGCTGGGTCAAATGGTAATTCCATTTTCATTAGTTTGAGGGTTCTTCATACTGCTTTCCATAGTGGCTGGATGAGTTTACATTCCCACCAGCAGTGTAAGAGTGTTCCTTTCTCTCCACATCCACACCAGCACTTGTTGTTGCCTGTTTTTTTGATGTGGGCCATTTCTTACTGGTGTGAGGTGGTATCTCATTGTGGTTTTGATTTGCATTTCTCTGATTGCTGGTGACATTGAGCAATTTTTCATGTGTCTGTTGGCCATTTGTATTTCCTCTTTGGAGAAATGTCTTTTTAGTTCTCCCCACTTTTTGATTGGGCATCTTGTTTTGTTTTTGTTTAGTCGTGTGAGTTCCTTGTAGACCAGTGTTATTAATCCCTTATCACTCTTGTGGAATTTCTGTTTGAAAAAAAAATGTCTCATTTATCTTGGACACTGGTTGTATCCTGGGGAACTGAAGAAAAATCAAACCATGTGTAGGTATTTTCTAAAGACATAATTACAGTTAACAGGAATTCATATAAGAATCTCAGTTTTCCTGCAGAGATGTCATCTCCAGGAGGAACTATTACTGACTCTGGGTCATACTTTGCCAGATACTATCGCAGACCAGACTGGACTCATGCTGTGAAGTGAGGAACACCTCATTTTACTACCTTATCTGTCCCTGGAAATCTGGAGACAGAATGGGCATAAAAACCTCTAAAGTGTGATAAGCGCCATCCCTCCAATGTTTAACTAAGGAAACATTCCTTAAAAAAAATAAAAATCAATTTGAGAGTGACCCGCCCTGCCCCCAATTACCACACAAAAACTAATAAAGTTAACCTGTTAACCATTTTATTACATCTTTGCTATTTTGCCTTTCATTAATATTCATTGTATATTGTGCTCTGTTCTTTATATGTAAACCCATTTCTTTGTTTAATAAAGCATCGTCTGGTACATTGCCTCCAGTCAATCCTTAACTCACAGCTAAGCAATCTCTCTCATCCATCCTTTCTTTATACCCTGCTCTTGGCTCACAACAATACTTTACTCTTAAGATGAGGGATAGATCAAAGAAATGTACATAGTAAACTGTTCAACCAAAAAGTCACTGGAAAACATGAGATCTCCTCATAGAGAGGACAGGGGTTCTTTCTGAGGACCTGGCATCTGCCTTCAGCCTGGCAAAAAGAACTTGCAATGCCACATAACGCCATGCACTGCAATGCATGCAGGTGATGGACACAAGTGGGTCCATTCCAGGATAATTCACCCACTTGTGCCATGGAAGAGGTAAGTGTTAGAGCCAAGCACAGGGTACAAGAAAGGACAATGAGAGAGATTGCTTAGCTATGGCAGCTAAGGATTTACTGGAAGAAATGAACCAGATGACAATTTACTATACAAAGAAAAGGGTATTTATAAAGAACAGAGCATAATTTATGATGAATTTTAAAGGAAGGCAAATGGTGAGGGTGTAATAAAATTGCTTAACATACTGGTTTTTGTGAGGTTATTTGGGGCAAGGGGATAACTCACAAATTGGTTGCTATATCTTTAATGAAAGGTTTTTTTTAATATACATATATATTTCACATCATTGTAATCCCTGAGTATCACCTACCACCTCCCCTTCCTGGCTGCTTCAGCTGGTCCCCCCACCCCCAGTTATGTATTTTCGTTTGGTTGTCCAAATGTTAGTGAAATCATTTGGTTTCTGTCATTTTCTTTTGGACTTGTTTCTGCTAATAAGATATCTTCCAGGTACGTCCATGTTATTATAAAAATCATCAAATTTGTCATTTTTCAATTGATGAGTAATATTCCATTATATATATAATATATATTATATATATATTATATATATTATATATATTATATATATATATATCACATCATTTTCATCCATACATCTATTCTATTTTGGGAATTTGGGTTGTTTCATGCCCTTGAAATTACAAATAGTGCTGCAATAAATATCTAAACACAGATGTGCCTTTGTATCCACACTGAGGTCTTCTTTGGGTAGATTCCCAGAAGAGTGATTTCAGGGTCAAATGGTAGCTCCATTTTCATTAGTGTGAGGGTCCTCCACACTGCTTTCCATAGTGGCTGGACCAGTTTACATTCCTACCAGCTGTGTAAGTGTACCTGTCTCTCCACATCCACACCAACACTTGTTGCCCTTTTTTTTTTTTAATGTGGGCCATTCTTACTGGTGTAAGGTGGTATCTCATTGTGGTTTTGATTTGCATTTTCCTGATTGCTAGTGATGTTGAGCAATTTTTCATATGCCTGTTGGCCATTTGTATGTCCTCTTTGGAGAAGAGTCTCCTTAGTTCTCCCCACTTTTTGATTGGGCTTCTTGTTTTGTTATTGTTTAGTTGTGTGAGAGTTCCTTCTGAATCTTCATTATTAAACCCTTATCACTCTTGTGGAGGGCAAAAATTTTTTCTTATTCCATTGTGCTTCTTTTTTATTTTCTGTTGTCTCTTTTGCTGTACAGAAGCTTTTTAGTTTGATGTAGTCCCTTCTGTTTATGTTTTCCTTCATTATTTTGCCATCTGTAGATGTGACTAGAAAGGAATTCCTGAGTTATAATTTGTGGAGGGTTTTGCCTATGTTTTCCTATATGTTTGCCTATATGTTTCTATGTATTTTATGGTTTCATGTCTGACATCCAAGTCTTTTATCTAGTTGGGTTTTTTACATGATGCAAGGGAGTTGTCTTGGTTTTGCATGTCTTGGTCCAGTTTTCCCAGCACCATTTGTTGAAGAGGCTGTCTTTATTCCAATGTAGGTTTTTCACCCCTTTATCAAAGATTAGTTGACTATTTGTGTGTGATTTTATTTCAGGGCACTCAATTCTGTACCATTGGTCACACTCTCCATTGTCTCTGTTGTCATACCAGTACCATGCTGTTTCTATCATTATAGCTTTGTAGTATAATTTGAAGTCTGGAATTTTTAAGCCTCCATTCTCTCTTTTTCTGGCCAGGAGGCTTTTTGATATTTGAGGTCTTTTGTTATTTCAAATGAATTTCAGTAATTTTTGTTCTAGCTCTTTAAAGAATGTCATTGGAATTTTTATAGGGATTGCATTCAATCTCTAGATTGTTTTTGGAAGGATGGTCATTTTGATGATGTTAACTCTTCCAATTCATGATCAGGGGATGTCTTTCCATTTCCTTATGTGTTTTAAAGTTTTCTTTGTATAGATCTTTCACATGTTTTGTTAGGTTAATTCCCAGGTATTTAATTGTTTTTGGTGTGATGGCAAATGATAAACATGATCAAGTGAGATTTATCCCAGGGGCACAGGGATGGTTCAACATCCGGAAATCAATAAACATAATCAGCCACATCAACAAGGAAAAACCAAAAACTATATGATCATATCAATAGATGCAGAAAAAGCATTTGATAAAGTCCAACACTCATTCATGATAAAAGCACTTGAAAAATTGGGGATAAAAGTAACATACCTCAAGGTAATAAAAGCCATCTACAACAAACCTACAACAAACATCATCCTAAATGGGGAAAATTTAAAACCATTTCAATTAAGAATTGGAACCAGGCAAGGATGCCCACTCTCTCCACTACTTTTTAACATTGTACTAGAAGTTCTAGCAAGGGCAATTAGGCAAGTGAAAGACATAAAAGGGATACAAATGGGGAAAGAAGAACTGAAGCTATCACTTTACGCTGATGACATGATTCTCTATATAGAGAACCCAAAAAATCCGCAAAAAAATGAATTGATACAATAGACCAGTTCAGCAAGGTAGGTGGTTGCAAAATCAACACATGGATGTCAGTAGCTTTCCTATATAAAAAAGCCAAGCATCAGAAGAAGAAATTTTTTTTAAAAATCCCATTTATCATTACACCAAAAACAATTAAATACCTAGGAATGTGTTTTTTTAAGTAAACATTGGAGGGATGGCAACACTATCACTCTTTAAAGGTATTTATGCCCATTCTGTCTCCAGTTTTCCAGGGACAGATAAGGTAATAAATTGATGTGTTCCTCATTTCACAGCATTAGCCCATCTGGTCTGTGATAACGCCCAGCAATAAGGATATAAAACTTTTTCTGATTAGCAAGTCTGAGCATAACAGATACAAACATGTACTCCTCTCCACTATAATCAGCAAACATGACTGAAAGTGGAGCCTCCCCAGAATATATGTAAATTGTAGGTGCCTGAAAATAAGGAGCACAAAAATCCTATTCATAGAACAGGACTCCTCAGAACATGTTTGTGATTACTAGTTATTTCAACTTTCTTACATAACAATAACCTCAGTAGGCTAGAGGGTGATTACTTCCTAGTTAGGAGGAATCTCACTTCATAAATTTGAAATTCATTCCAAGAGGAAATAGTGCAGCTGGCACCTGCACATATTATATTTAGTGGATTGTAAAATTCAGAATATTTTTACTGGCAAAATTCAAACAAGAATGTGAACCAAACTTCTTTAGCTGGTGGGGACTTTTAATAAAAAGGTGTGTGGAAATCATGGCACTATTTGTGGTATATGCCTACAGCGAAAATTAGAAAGCAAGCTCTAGGCTGTACCTTAGTTTACCTTTTTATCTTTATTTTTTATATTTATTGTATCTTTCTTTGTAGTTGAGTGGAAAGCACAGTGCTCTGGCAACTATGATATGGAAAAATCTTGGATTTTATGTATCAGAAATTTTACCTGCAAAGCAGATTATAGAAAGTGTGCTAGTTAAGCATTGTTGAAACTCGGAACAAACGAGGGCAAAATATCTGTTTGGTGCTAATAGCTTCAATGGGAAATGTATGCTTCTGAAGAATTAGAATTAGGGAGGAATTAGTGATAGAATTACATTGAATGAAGAACAGAAGAGATAAAGCACATCACACTGATCTAGTGGAATGGCATATGATCACTGGAGAAGCAATAGTAGCTGTCTGCTCACAAAATCAAAACCGCTGATAAAGGTTTATTGTAGGCATGGAAATGTTTTCAGGACCCCTAGATGTGTATATAAATAAATTTTTAGTTGCCCCATGGTGATCAAATTAGAGTGAAAGATCTCTTCACAAAAGTAGAAACTCCATGAGTGGATCAAAATAAATGCGCTCACTCCTCCAGCTCAAGCTGATCCTGAGTCAGTTTCTCCATGGGATGAAGCCCTCACTGTGTACAATAGTCACTTGAACTGAGGAGCTCCAGTTTACCTGAAAGAAACAGATTTTCTATAACCCAGAAAATAATCTTCAAGGCAACTAAACTTCCTAAAGTCTTCAAAAATTCTTTTTGTAGACAAGGATCAAATTTTCTTATTAACAAAAATTATTTAAAAATTAGAATCAAATATTTTATAGCCTTCTTTAATTTATAAGTAATCCTGTAATTATCTGCTTTCTCTATATAAATATGAATCAGGGGTTACCAAGAGCATATCCAATATATTAGTGAATTGAAAGCTATAAACATAGATCACAGAGTCCGGGAAAAAAAGACATTTCTCTTTGGAAAGTCAATATTATTGAACTTTGTGATGGTTCAATAGACTCTGATAGACTGGGATGGTTCCTCATAAGGCAAATTGTGAAATTGTGAGGGAACTTATAGAGAAATTCATCAATTGAGATTAGAACAGGCTCCTTGCTATTTTTAGAGAAAGAACAAATTCAGACTCAGTGTATCTTCAAAAGTAGAAACTTTCCTTATTTATTCTCCCTAGCAGGACAAGTATTTTTCAGGTAACAGTCTCTTAACAGACATGGAGCCTAAAGAACAAACCAATGCAGGTATCTGAGCAAACAATGATGTCATAGTAAGGCTAAGGTAAGGAAGAGCCACATTTGATTGGGGAACAATGCATCACCTCTGGCCAGGAAGACAGAACAAGCATCCCTGTCCTGATAGCTAGCTTGTCGGATACTCCCTGCTTCATATAGCTCCTTCTGGGTTTTAAACACTAGAATGAACTGTATTTCTTCAAAAAGAACATATTATAACCCCTATCCCCAATCTAAGGAATTATGTTTACAAAGAATATATGTGAATATATTGCAATTTGAAGAAGTTGGAGTAAAGCTAGTTGAGATTCGCATATAACATTCTTGGCAATTCATCACAGTATTTATACAGACTCAGTCACCACTGTTCAATAGCTCTCCTGACATATACATTGCTGACTAGACCAAAACAATACAAATTATCTGAGGGCCATCATCCCAGAAACTCACCTGTGACTAACACATCAAATTGTGCCTCACTGGAGAATACGGAGCTTTCAAAGAAACAACTGTACCCCCCATCATCAAAAGGGTGGATGGGATGGATTTTTAATGTCACCTGCCCTTTGGTGATATTTTCTTTCAGGAGCTCTGTCCTTCCTTGGTACTCGGGCATCTGCTGTGCCATAGGATCCTGGGAAGCACCATAATGATTCACTAGACCTGAAGGATGGCTTCTGTACCATCTCACCTCCATGTTCTGAGCATCCATCACTGGGTCAAGGTGGCAGGACAGCACAGCCTCTCCCCCAACTGAGGCAATAACTGGTTCTGTTGGTCCTCTCACATGGAATTGCCCTGGAAGTAATTAAGAAAAGGATGGAATAATCACCAAGACTGATGAAGGCATGGTTGTGAAATATTGAAAGAAAAAATAGACCTGCTCAACTAACAAAATGAGCTATGTTCATGATAGATCTAATATAAGGATGCCCCAAAACACTGCTGATATGAAGTCATGAGTCAATGGACAATAGTAATATGATCCTCATCAAAATTTGTGATTTTTTTTGGCATTTTCCAGTATTGGACTTTAAATCTGTATAAATCACTTATTGAAGTCTTTGTACATTTCATGAATTATTCACTATTATATGTTTTACAATGAGAAAATTCAGCCAGTGAGTAATTAAAAATTAAATCAGTAATTACTAAATTGAATCAGGCAGTATTGATTTGCCCCTTATTGTGCACTAAGTCTCAGATTGAAAATTCTAACATTTGCAACCAAATGTTTCCTTGCTTTAAACAATAAATTACCCAATAAGGTATAACTTATAAAGAAATATATCGTGAAACAAAAAAATTATGTCCTAGAACTAAAAAAAAATAATACCATTTGTTATTACATCAAAAAGAGTCAAATACCTAGGAATCAAGCAAAGAGGTGAAACTTATACCATGACAATGACAAAATTAATGACTGAATAATAAAACATAAGGAGATAAAAAGACATTCTATGTACATGGATGGGAAAAAATCAATATAATAGCAATGACTTTTCTAATAAAAGCAGTATTTAAGTATGATATTTTCATTAAAATGTCACCAACATTCCTCAAATATGGTAAGTATATTGAAATGTGTATGAAATTGTAAAAGACCTAGAATAGCAAAATCAATCCTGACAGGAAAAGGAATCGAAGGTGTCAAGTTACCTAACTTACTATACCATAAAGAAAGAATTCTACAAATTATATATTTGGTATAAAAATAGACACATATGTATATGGGTCAATGGGACAGAATTGAAAGCCCAAAAACTGAAGGCTTCATGAGGTGGCTCATTGCCAACAGTGTTATCCTCACAAGCCTTATTACTGCTACTGCCACTGCTGCTGCACTGGGATGAATTCCACTAATGCTGCTGCTACATCATGGCCTTGCTAAATTCCCTACCTTAATAGATCTACAGCACTCTGTTCAAATATCACAGTTCCTACAGGCTTTCAAACACTTGGGGACTCAGATCCACATTGACCAGGATATTCTCAGAAAATTCAGCAATTAAAGGACTAATTCATTTGACCGGTAAACAAGTACAGGATAGTCAATGGTCTAACGGACTAAAATGTCATTGTAATGTTACTCAGTTCAGTATAACTTGTGTGACACGTAACACTTATGTATATTCATGGCAAAAAGTTAAAGGCATCTTTCGGGTTTAAATCCTCTTTCACAAGGCTTCTTTAAATGTGCCAGAATGGCAAGTTCAGATTCTACCCTCTGCATCATCTCATCTCCCAACTATGGATGATACAAAACTCTGGGACAGCCTAACTCAAGGCATGGCCACTCTCAACCCCTGTGTTTCCCTTTTGCTCAAATGAAATATGGAAGGACATGATCAACAGGTTTTCTGATAATGTCTTAGCCAAAGATCTACAGTCAAAAAAAAAAAAAAATGGAGACTAAGGTGAGTGGCCTGTTTCAGACTTGTTAATCTTATCCTTTCGTTGCCGAAAACACCACATGGAAGTCATCTGATCTCAAAAGTAATAGTGTAACTAGTCTCATGATGTCTTAAAGCTTAAAGACTAAAAACTAATATGCTGTAATGTAACAAAATACAAGTACAGTGTGTGTTTCTCATTGCATACTTTTGAATTGATTGGATTATGTGCTGCCTTTGTGATTATATCTCTTTTGTTTACATAAACTTGTACTTATGACTCTTACACAAAAACAAGAAGGTTGAAATGCTGAAAACCAAATGTCTTGGTGTATGCATGGGGATCAGACCATCTTTCAGGAATACCAGAGGGACTGAGCTAGTTTCAACTGACTGCAGCTAGCCTACATATTCACAGAAACACAGGTCTTGCGTCCAAGACGGCCTTGTATTCTCCTGATAGAAACTGTATTTAAAATTGACTAATTATGAGAAACTACCCTAAGAGTTAAAAGATTGTACTTTTTCCTGACTCACTTGTAGTAACTGTTTGTCCCTGAGACTGATGAGTGTGCCTTAGTGTAACTAGAGCACTACGTACCAATAGACTTCTAACACATCATGTATTGATAAGCTCAGGTAATACCTCTCTTGATGTATAAGTTTTACAAAATCAAGTGTTAAAATACTTTTCCTCTGCAGAACTGATTTTGGATAAAGACAAAATAATGTCCCGGTAATCTACTAAAAAACATAGAGACAAGTCAGTCAATTATTATGCCTTAGGAGCTTCTATTTACCATAAAATTGATGATTATCTTTAACCAAGTAACCTGAATGCCATGGAGAGAAATATAAGAAAATTGAAATGTTTATCTAAAAGGCTCAGAAGGAAGAATTTCACCAAAATTTATGTAGTGATTTAACAAAATTTAAAAATAGAGTGCTATATTTGCTTGTCATACCACCATTAGGGTTATATTAATTATTCATTTTGCCATTAACAATGTCTGAGAAAATTTTGCAGATTTTACAGATCTATAACCTGTAATCCTTGTAAATAGACTGACATAGGTATTATGAGAAACTATGGAGATGGAGAATTCAAAAAATAAAAATAAAAAAAGAAACAAAGAAAAATAATGCAGGTTAATTGTCCCTTGTTATAGAGCATTCAGTTCTTAGAAATGGCACTGAGTGTCACAGGCAGTCTAGGGAAAAGTAAATGCTCTGGAAGTTCAGGGCATTTCCAGTGATATTAGGCTAGGAAGATTTAAGGAGGGATGTCTGAGTTAAATCTCAGAGCCCACACTGCAACACCAAATTTTCCCTGATTATTGGCATCATCATTTTCATTGTCTTCTAAGAAATTCCACACCAAAATCTCAGAGAGGTGTCACAGAAACAAGACTATATGGCAGTGTCCATATTCAAAGGAGGACATAATGGAATATGTCCTTGATGGAATAAATAGTGAGAAGGAACTCAGTGATTGAATGTTCACTGTTACCTGAGCCTCACCTGGAACCACAAGAAGGAAAGAGTTTGAGCAGTAAGGAAAGTGGGGCCTCCTAAGAAGACACTCACTGGAGTCTGTACTGAGACCTGGAGGAAAGCCTCTCTAATGACTTTGAGTTGCCAATAATTTAAAGTTCTCTTGCAAACTATTCTACTTATTGAACAAAAATTTTCAAAGTTCAAATATGAAGTTTCTACCTCTCTCCAGTGATCTTAAACCACCTTTCACAGCCAGCAAAGCAGCACTGGGAACAGGAGGTTTTATCTGATGATCAGATAGAAGGCTTTATCAGCTCTGGACTCAGTGTTTGAGAATCAGACCTCTGTCCTCCCATGGACCATCATGGTCACTGTCCTGGGTCTGGTTCACTTATATCTACTCTCTTCCAAAAATATTGTGAAGGTGATTTCCTAAACAGAGAACACACATATATGGGAAAATGAAAGCAGAGAGTAGGTGGATTATGAGAAAGCTGAGTCAACCTTTTTTGTATTAGCAGGCCAAGAAAGGAAAGAAAGAAAGGGAGAGAAAAGGAGGGGAGGGGAGGGGAAGGGAGGAGAGGAGAGGAGAGGAGAGGGGAGGGGAGACTTAAAATGAGTGTAATGGCAATGTATCAAGAGATATTTGAGTTAAGGCTTAAAAATATATCACCTCTCAAGGTGGTGGGAGAACTTCAGGGTAGAAAATAAGAAAAAAAATATATATGCAATCATTTTTTTAAAAAATGCATAATTAAAAAAAATAATGCATAATTTTTTTAAAAAGTTATAGATAGAAATATAGAAAGTAAAACACTAAAGTACATTTAAGAAATACACAGAGGATAAGGAATGATTTCAGATTGATAAGATACTGGTGGGCTCATAAATAAAATGAAACTGCTAATTTTGAATATATATTATAGAAGCTACTCAAATTTGGGTACAGATAAAACTTGAGTAAAGGATATAATTGAAAACAAGGGAGAAAACTGAAGTTCAAAATCAAGTCCGTAGACTTGAGGGTCTTCTAGAACAGGGCAGATAGATAGGACAGGTGGGTGACACTGTCGTACTCAAGATGATGACCAACACTCCACAGACAGGTGGGGAGCCACCACCTAGATGACTAGCACCCAGGGACAGGATACATCTGTAACAGGTTCTCCTGACTATGACCCAAAGACAACCAAATATACCGGCTAAATTCTTGGACAGTTTCAGAATGTCAAAGTATATTTCTATTTTGAAAATTTAATATATTATTTACCTTACTGTCTAGCCTTTAACATTTTCATTAAAATTCATCATTTCATATTTGTTTCAACCAATTTGCAGTTCAGCAAATGCATGTATTCTCTATTAGATTCATTTTAGTCAACCCCATGTAAGTATAAAATTCCCACAAAGAAAATAATCTTTAATTTGAAGCATACAAACACAGATTTCAAACAGAAGAGCACAAGTCAAAAGCATTCAAATGCTCTCTACCAGGATCACAGACAACAGGACCCTGAGATCCCAGCATCTTTGACTCCAGGTTCTGACAGTAGGGGGCAACACATGCACTTTTCTTGTCTAGGCTCAGCTTTAGAAAGGATCTTGTTTATTTTTTCCCTATATCCCATATATTTGCGAAACCATTTAGTTTCTGTCTTTTTCTTTTTGACTTGTTTCTGCTAGTATGATTTCTTCTAAAATCATCAATTCATTTTTAATTGATGAGTAATATACCATTGTGTATATTGCCACAATTTTTTCCTCTAGCCATCTGTTTGGGGTCATTTAGGTTGCTTCCAAGTCCTTGCAATTATAAATAGTGCTGCGGTAAACATCCAAGCACAGGTGTCCCTTTGTACCCACATTGAGGTCTCTTTTGGGTAGATTCCCAAGAGAGCAATTGTTGCAATGATGGGGGGCGGGGGGAGAGACAAAAAAGTAGTATTCTATTGTGTATATGTATGATATTTCTTGATCCGTTCATCTATTCTGGGGCATACAGGTTGTTTCCATATCTTAGCTATTGTAAAGAGGGTTGCAATGAACATGGGAGTGCAGGTTTCCTTTAAAAAACTAAAAAAGGAGAAGAAAGAGTCTTGTAAAACTGAGCTGAGTTGGAATAATGAATTTTATGTTATGCAGATTTTACCACAATAAAAAAGCTTAAATATTCAAAAAAATGAACTGAGTCACTTTTAGATTTCTACGGTTTATATGTCATTTTTATGTTATTGTATTTTTTAACCTCACAAATGGAAGACAAAATAAAAAATGAGAAAGAGACTCAAATAAAAAGACAAAGAATAGATTGAAATTAACCTACTCTAAGGGTGTCAGGTTCAGGAAACAAGAAAAGGACTGAAGACCTACAAGTATTTTGTGGGCTAAAGTGACTTCTCAGTCAGGCACCAGTGTAAAGAAAGCAGCTGTTCCACCCCCCCCCC
>PVHY01032042.1:0-12160 GCA_004024945.1 Uropsilus gracilis | reverse complement strand
AGCGAGCACCTCTCAGCCAGGGTCTGACACCTGGTCACTGCCCAGCGCGCGCGCGCCAAGGTGCACAGCCGTCGTGCCCAGCACCCTGAGGGCCTCCATCCACCTAAAAGAGGAATATTTTGCCTTTCTCCTAGGCGGAGCCAGGGTTTGGATTCCAGGGACTGTTTATTTGGCCTCACTCCTGTTTTTGCTGGAGGAGAGGAAAGCAGAAAGTTCCTTTACTTTGGCAAAGATGCGCGCGCATGACCACACTCAGCCCACATTTCAGATGAGCACATGGAAGCCAAACAGTGATTCGGTCTCTTTTCAGCATCTCCAAGAATAACGTCAAGGGTAAGAGAGAAAGAGGCGACCTGTGTTCTGGTTAAGAGAAATGACAGCGAGGTTCTCAGCCTTCTGTTGACCAATGACGAACCTCAAAAATGAAATACTCGAGGCCTCGGGGTTCTAGCCCAGGTTCCTCCTTCCTGGGTCCAGCTTGGGCTCCTGGAGCTTTCCTGGCACAGGGCACATGCACAGTGTGTACCCCCTTGCCCCCGCCCCAGGTACCCTGCACCAGCTCTCATGATAGCGCCTGACAAAGTGCTCCCCACTAAACTGGAAGGCTGCTTGGTGGCCGGGTAGATGCTGGCTGGCACAGAAGAAGGTGCTGCAAACATCTGTCAAATCAAAACGTTTGTTGCCAGTCTTGTCTTGAATACTAACTTGCACGGTCTTTAAATTCAAGCCTCGAGATACATTATTTCTAGCTCCATCTCTTCAGCTGCCAGGAAACACCCCTTCTCCCAAGCTTAACTCTCAAACGTTAGGGAAGAAATTTGGTTACAATACAGGTTTGCTGAACCCCAAGTCCTTAGAGACCGTGGCAGGTAGGTTTCAGAGTAAAATTCAGGAAAAGGCATTTTTGACAAGGTGATGCTAATATCGCTCAATGCAGCCATGAGCCTCCCTTCCATCCTGGCCACCTCCCCAACTTCTGGCTGGGCTCTTGACCCTCCATGATGTCATCCCGTAGGTCAGGAGGTGCTCCCTGTTACTTCCTTTGCCCTCACCCCCCATTGTGGGGTGCTGTGAGTCCCTGCCATGGCCTCCGGCAGGGGGAAGGCAGAGTTTTCCTGCTCTTTCTGGGTCTTGCTCATTCTCAACAATGAGAGTCTTTCATTCCACCTTGCAATTTCTGCTACCCCATTTTCTGCGATGTTCCTTTCCCACCCTGGCAGCTGGGGCCAGAGAGGCAAGCCATGTTCCCCTCTGTGTGGCTGGGGTCTCAACCTGACTCTTTGGTGGAATGAAGGCAGTTCAGGAAGGTTGAAGGTGGGGGGAAGGGATCTGAGCACTTTAACCAGCAGCCTGGTCCCCAGTCACTGCCTAACATCTGTCACGCCCTCTTCAAAATCACTCCCAAGTGCCAAGTTCCACATTCTCCATTCTCACAAGCCACCGTCACAAAGCACTCCCCCCCCCCACCACCACCATGTACAGGAAGCCATCTCCATGGGTCCCACCAGACTGGGTAAGAAATAATAATAAAATAGCTTCAGTTATTGAGTGCTTACAACGTGCAGGTGCTGAGTGGGCGTCTCCGTAGACAAGCTGAAACGTACAGCACCGGGAAGCAGCCACACGCTGGATTATCGTAAACACCACTGCACTCGGACCAGCCAGCACACACCGGATTATTAACCTGAAAGCCGAGACGGTGCTTCAGTAATTTCCTCAGGACACACAGTCAGGGGCAACCGGAACTCAGACCTGCCTGACCGAAGCTCTGAGGTGAAGTCAAAACTAAAGAAAAGGTGAAGCATCTTGTTACCCAGAGCTGTTTTGTGTGTGGGGGTGGGGGTGCGTCTTAGGCAAAGTGCCCCAGGGCCAATAAAGGCCTATGAAACTGCTTGAGACCCAAAAAAGGGCACAGAGAAACTGACAAAATTGACATGTTTAGAAACACTGATTCAAGTGACATTATGAAGCGTCATTAACCATACGGAGTTTGATACAAATGATGTTCTACAAGTGGCATATGCACAGCTGATCGAGTGGGGGGGGGTTTCCAGGCGCCCCTCCCTGTGTGGGTGGGGTCTCTGCCTGATTGCAGGAATGAAGGCAGATCAGGTAGCTTGAGGGGGGAGGTGGGAAGGGATCTGAGCACTTGACTTTAACCAGCAGCCTGATTCCCAGCCACTGCCCATCTGTCACACCCTCTTCATAATCACTCCCAAGCGACGGATGAGTTCTGCAGCCCGTTTCTTCTTCGGGTACCCACACACTCCCAGCACCACACCTCTGCCACCCTGCCTGGTTCTGCCTGTTCACCAGCATCATCTCCTGCCTGAGTTCCTAGGACAGAAACAGGTAGTAAGGCCAACGGACCAGAGATCTTTCTCTAGCAACCTGACAGCCTCTTATTTCTGCTTTCCTGAGTGCAGAATGGGGATCACAGATTCGTCCCAACCCCCCCATTACAGGCACAGCTCATGTTACTGAGTCCTGCTCTGTTGGGCTTGGCAGTTACTGCATGTTTTACAAATGGGAGGTTTGGGGTGACCTGTCGCTGAGCACGTCATCAGCACGCCTTTCTCACAGCACATGTTGTTTTGTCTTTCCCTGTCACAGGTATTAAAGTCAAGACATTTATTGAAAATGCCCCTTGTTTTTATAATGCATAATGCTCATGTGCACTTAAAACACCACAGGGAGTAGAGATGTAACTTCGATATACACCCCAAAAGGCCTACAGCTGTTTTTATTGTACACTCAGTTTGCTGCAGTGGTCAGGAAAGGGAGCTGCACTCTCTCCAAGGGAAAGCTCTCCTGCCCCACCCCTTCTGTGCAAAGAATGTGGGGAGCGGGTCACCGGAGACCCCAGCCCCCTGGTTGTCAGGTGCCTTTAGTCCTAAGACACCAGTGCAGCCATCTTTCTACCAGCAGAAGTTCCCGTGGTCCTGCCAAAGAGCCTGGATTGTAATGAATGATAGTGTTTCAGGAGAGAAAAGGCAGGCTCAAACCAGAACAGGGAAGCGGATCCTTTTCCTACGTGAGGGAGAACCCCCTGTTATTCTGTTTCACTCCAGATCTGATGGGTTTCCGGTTTCATAAGCGTGATCGCTAACATTTACAGAGCACTTCACATTCCTTGCCCCATCACCATCCTCTCCATCTTGCAAAATTAAGTCGGACTAGCTCTCGTCCTTTCTTGGTTACAGATACGCTGTGACCTGGGAGCAGGGTGCTGAAGAGCCTTGCTCAAGGTCCCCCAAACGCTAAGAGCCATAACCTGGAGGAACCTGAACATTAGCCCTGCTTACTCATTCCCCTTAAACTCCTTGGGGAGCTCTCTGACCTCCAACTTTCTCTCATGGGAAATGGAAATTAGAAGCATCTTCAAAATGTTACCAGTGTCTTCAAAGGTTGCTGAGAGGTTAGCAGAGCAAGAGTAGGCAACTCAACTCACTTACTCCAGCTGTTGCGTTAGTGCTGGTCCATGTATTTGTTTTATTACTACAGTCATTGTTATCATCCAGCAGCATTGCATATTCATCTTTAAACTCTCTCCCAAAGCAACATATCCATAAATTTTCTTTCCAGGAATAAAGATCTCAGATCTTTGCTCCTTGGGGAGATCGGACCAAAATGTCAGCCTGACTTTTTCTTGATTCTCAAGATCATGCACAGACAGAAGGTTAGGTACAGAGGAGGAAGGCAAACAATAGCTTAGAACTGAGACAAAAGACGAGAAGGGCCGGGTGAAAGGTTGGGCTCACAGAATCCGAATACAGACGCTCCAGATTAGCTACCCCTGAGTCTCACTGCTGGGGAGGCCTGGAGTCAGAGGGCAGAGTCTGAAAACAGGCCCTCGGTATATGGGGGGGGGGGCGAGGCACTTGGACACCAAGTTTCATTTCACTATTGACAACCTGTACCCATACTGTCATGGGAAAATAGAAACACGGTACTTCAAAGGCTGGATTCGCACTTAGGCCGGCTATAAAGTTAGCAGGGCCAGGCCAAGGGTGCAGGGCAAGCCCTCCTACCCTACCCCTTCTGTGCAGAGAATGTGGGGAAGGGGTCCTGGGAGGTTGTCAGGCTCCATCCCTCTGTCTCACACTAAGCTTCTAGACCAGGCTACCCTTCTGGCCACCAGCATTGAATTGGGTTTGCATTTGCTTTGCTCCTCGTGAGCTTGGCCCCTGGGGTTCACCTCAAATGACTTGAACCCTGACAAAAAAGGCGTGGCACTCTGGGCAGAAGGCATTGCCCGTCCAAAGTTGCTAAGGCGTGGTGATAGGTTGGGGTGGTTGCAAGGCATACCAGGGAGCTCAAGCCCTTTGGTGGTGGTGGTTTTTCAGTGTAGACCACTGGAGGGTTTGCAGGAGGGAGGTGTTTGAGCTCTTCTTTAGAAAAAGAATCCCAGTGGTTACTTGGAGGGGAGGTTGCGAAGAAGCAAGATGGCAAAGTAGCCAATTCCTCCCCAAGGCCAATCTAGCCTCTAGTTAGTCGGATAGCTCTAGACCAAGAAGTAGCAGGTGCAGTGAGCGCAAAGGGCGGGAAGTGTGCAGAAGTTCCAGTGAGCAGGATCAGGGGTGCTTACGTCAAGCTTGGTGCCTCCCTTGCAAATTTTAAGAAGTCACTCAGGATTGTGCCAATACCACCTTAAATTCTGCCCCCTCGTGCCTCACCTCTGTCACTGCAGCCCTGCCCTCCTAAGAAGCTGCTGTAACAGGCTGGCTCAGCTGGGTAAGGTCCAGGGGTGGATGGGGGGCAGCTTGGATAGCCAGCGAGCCTGTGGTTCATCTGGGGAATGTTTAAATGCAAAGACAGCAGCACAGGCTGCAGGCAGACCTGGCTTCAAGTCCTAACTGTTCTTTATGATCTCAGTCAAGTTAGTTTCCTCATTTAGAAAATGGCAAAACGATATAAAAACACTGGGTACAGGGCTGTACACATTCCAGGCATTCTCACTCATTTTGCCTTCTCCTTGGCTGCCACAGCCTCGGAGAGCGGGGCTATCACGATGCACGAGGATGTTGCTTTTGGAAGCATATCGGTAAAAATAACTGCGGCGCCCTCCGCACGGCTGCCTCGGAGTCTGAGGAAGGACACAGCCCTAACTCCCCGGGTGGTTCCTTATTTGGCCCCGAATACCTCGCTGTGCAGAACACGCTGCCTGTTTGTTAGAAAATCTTCCTGGGGAGTGAGGGGAGGGGGGAACCTCTCATGGTTTTTGCTTTGTTCTTTCACGCTTTCAACAATTATTTATTACGAGCCTTGTCCATGCAAAGGCTACGTACGAGGCCAAGGATCCAACGCGCTGCCCTCGTGAAGCTTATATTCACTAGAGGGCGCTCCAGGGAGGGCCTGGCAGCGGGAGCCAGGAAATAAACAGGCAGAGGCATAAACAAAGGAAGCAATTTCTGGTTGTAACAAGTGCTATGAAAACAACGAAGCAGGCCAGAGGGCTGGAGGGGGCAGGAGACAGCTACAGATAGGACATTTGGAGGGAGGATTTTTCTGGTTCAGTGGTGGTAGTGTTGCGTTCTTCACCAGACCAGTATATTGCGTGAAGCAAGGAGAGATTTTCATAGCTGGGGAAGGATATCACGTGCAAAGGCCCTGGGGTGGGAATTAGCAACCTTGGCTTATGTGGTCTGCTTTAAGCCAAAGGAGCAGAGTTTGGGCATGATTTCTAAAGAAGGCAGGCAAATAAATACCTGCCTTGCAGAGCACATCCAAAGTAGCCTATCTGTAGCTATATCTACTTCACCATCCTTTCTCTGTACCCGGGGCAGCTAATTTGGGTCACAGATAAACACTCCCATCAGTACAGCTGCCACTCCCCATCCCCCTCTCCTTCCTCTATGACCTGGCCATGGCTTCACCACTGATATTTCCTTTTCTCTCTAGAACCACAGAGCCATCACCGAAAGAAGAAACACCTTACCATTTCCTGCCTGTACCGAAGCCCAACTTGTTCCCCCCACCTCCTCCATTCTGCCTGCCCCTGTGGAGAGACAGAAGGTTGCCCAACACCGGATGCACTCCTCATGGCTCTCCAGGCTGGGACAAAGAGTCCCCTCCCTTTAATCATGCCCACCTCAGCCCTCCTCTGATCAGAAGGTCCTGGCACCTTGCTCCAGTGTGTCTGACGGGGCTCAGAGTATGACAGAGTTTCAGCGTTGGGGTGGGCTTGGTGAAAATCAGTCCAATTGTCATGTTAGCCACAAGGAGCCCCAGAGCCCCTAGTAGGGGAAGTAACTTGCTGAAGATTAGATAGTAAATTAGGAACAGACTCTCCTCAAAGAACTGGGCAAGTACTTTAAAACTGTCAGAGACATTTTGTCATCTCCATTTTTATCCAGGGACGTTAAGCAACTTGCCCAGGTGACACAGAGCTGGCCTGGATCGCAGGTGTCCCAACTGGAAACCCAGTGTTCTTATAATTCCACCATGTTCTGCCTCTCGGAAAAGCAATACGTAGTCATTCTGGAACATTCCAAAAAGATGATGGTGGTGGGGAAAAGAAAGTACCACCCTCCATGATTGCTTTTGTTCCTTGCTACTGACGGTACTCACAAGGCAGTAGACTCGGTAGAAGAAAGTTCCTTTTTCTGGAATGGGAGGAAATTAAGTCTTTCTTGATAAAGAACTTCCACAAATATTGGTGTAGGTTATTTAATGATTTGCCCTTGAAAGAAAATCCCCTGATGACAGAGCTTATATGGAATGGGGCTTTGGTTGGCTGAAGAAATCCAGGTCTTGCAGTAAACTCTGCAGTCGCTATAATCTTTCCTGTTTCACCAAATTTCTCTTCCTGGTAATATGTTCACATTTTAATTTTAGACATTGCAAGGGAGTGGGAGCGGACTTTTCTTAAAACTGAAGTCCGACATATATATCCCTAGAGATTCATGTGATCACTGCCTATTTACTTCTTCCACACGGGGGAGAAAAGGTAACTCTGAAAAGAGTTGGCAGGGTATGAACCTCCTCTCCAGCCTAGTGGCCATCTTCCTGTTGCATGAGGCCAAGCAGAGCGGAGTCCAGAAGGAAGGGTGTTTGGGGACCCAGTAGTCCTAGGTTCTATCCCAAATCTGTCTCTAATCAACCGTGGGGTGGTAGTGAAGCTCCTTCATTTCTCTAAGGTAACAGAGACTGTCAGTATCCTGATTACATAGATGAAGAAACTGATGTTTAAGTTAGGAAACCTACCAAAGTTTGCGTTGCTATTGAATGGCCCAGTAGCCAGATCTGGGTGTGAGACCCCGTTAGTCTGATTGCAAGATCACATGGCCCATAGCTTCTCCTTAAGACTGTCTCTCTCGAGCCCCCCAAAGGACTTTACTGTGGACTGCGCACATGGCTGGCACTGGAACCATGGCACAAATGACAGGATGTTTTAAACTGATTTGCAGAGGATGTGTTTATGTCATAATATTAAAATTACTAGTAAATATAAATATATAAAAATATAGACAAACACATAGATTCAGATAGATTGATGGATGAACAGATGAACAGACAGAACACCAACTGTAAATATTTCCGCTGGTCACATTGGGAAAGATAGAGCTCTGTGAACGATGCCACCCTTATAACTGGGTTATGAGTCACAGGACAATCTCAGCCTCATGACTCTCCGATCCTATTGGTCTGTGACCTCCCATTTTATTAGCCAGCTTCATCACTCCCTTGAGTTTGTGGACTGAAGAATCTCAGAGAATTGCGTCTGTGGACTTTGATAGTAATGCCGCAGGCTCCCCTGAATGAGTGTCCTGTGACCTCCTCATATGGGTCCCTAAATGGCTGTGGCCCCCAGCCACTGCCTGGCTTTGGGGACATCAGGCACGTCTCCTATCTGCTTCCTCCCTTGTAAACTGGCGAAATTGGACTAAACGATGCTTGAAGTCCCTTTTGGTTTGGGGATTCTGTGAGGCATCGTGAAGAGTGCCACAGTCATTTGGTTGTCTCAGCTCTGGTCTCAGCTCTTGTCTCATGAGCAATGACCTCATCCTTCGGTCATGTCTGACGTCCATGAGCGGCAAGGTGCCTTGTGGTCCTTGGTTGGCCATACATGTAACCACCCCACCCGTCTGCCCATTTTCTGTATCAGCCTACTTACTACCTCCTTCCCTCCACCCACCTAGAGGACTCAGGGTATGAGAGAAACAGACAGCAATGGACCCTCTCCTTACAGCCAGAATGTTCTGGGCCCTTCAGCCACTTCAGCCAGGGCCTGGGCTACTTACTTCCTCAGTGTTACGCTGCAAAATGACTTCCCCTTCATGGACTGTTTGTCAGATGGAAACTCCGGGCACAGGAAGAGTCTGTACATAGGGCTGAGCTCTGTTCCCCACCAGGTTGGTGGAAGTCCTGGTGTTCAAACCCTGACAATCCCCTGGGCCTATTTCCTTTCATGGCCCAGTAGCCAGACTAGAAGAGCTCAGTGGCTTACACCTCTGTCTCATGCACCTCTTCCCTTCTACTGATGAACAGTCAATGCCGCACCACTGGGAATGAAAAGGAAGCCCAAAAAGAGAGTGTGCAGCAATGACTCCATGCTGGTCTCTGCGACCCAGAGCTGCTATCCAGCTCGTCAGCTGTGTCACCGCAGGAAGGTTGCTTTAGCTATGCGTCACTGTGTCTTTTATTTTATCATTTAAAAAAAAATGTTGCACATTGCAGTTTCTTGAGCTGCAAGAAATAGCAGTACCCACGCCCTGCAGAGCTCTTGGGAGGGGCAGGCAGGTCAGGGTGGGGCAAGGACCAGCACACTTGGGTCAGGCGTCAGTGAGCGTTAGCCACGGTTGTTACCTCACAAGCCGTGTTCCATACGTGTCAGGGCAAAAGCATGTTGAAGACACACCTTGCCTTTGTTCGAGCCTATCAAATCAGTAGTCCTTCCACATAAACAGCCGAGTTTATCATCCTGCGGACAAGGGCCTCTCCAAGAGAGGGGGAAGGAGCTTAACTCTATCATAGGATAATCTGATGGGAGGTCAGATTTAGGTTTCTTTGGTAACTCTGTTATCTTTGATCCCAGGCATGTTCTATGTGGTACTCGTCCATCCAACCCCTTCCCCTACCTCGTCCACTTTTATTTTGGAAAACAAAGAAGCAGTAAGACAAAAGTCCCCACTCCCTGCTGATCAGATGCCAAGCTTCCAAGGACAGTGTGTCAGGACAGTCATTTTCGACTTTATAATCCACCTGTGAAGGAGCCACAGGTACACTTAGATTTGTAATAAAGCAACAAACACCCCGATGCTGCGGGCTGGGGTGGCTCATTTCCTTTTGCAGATTTTTTTTAGAGACCAAACTGTTCAGAAAAGGAAAACAAGCTGTCCACATCCAGGAGAATGCCATTCCTGCCAATTCCTGATTAACCAGCAAGGAGGAAGTTTCCTTTAAGGAAAAAAAAAAAAAGAAAATTAGACTGGAAATGTATCAAAGCAAGCACTGTGGAGGGGGAACAGGGGGCTCCTGTAACTGACGCTGTACCCCCTGATATCTGGGTTCCCAGGAAAATTCCACTAAATATACGTGGACTCAGGGAACCAGACAGTAGCTAAACGGCAACCACTGTCCCTCCAAATTTCAGTTGGATAACTTAGCACCGGGGTAATAAATAGATGGCGGAGGGAACAAAGTTCAGCTGCCAATTGACTTGTGAATCTTGAGACACGCACAGGGTGACCCTTTCCCAACCACTGCTCTTTCCCAGTCAAATGGAAGCAAGGACACCCAGCATTCCCCACAGCCCAGCCAGACGGATCACTCACCCCCTCTGCAAGGCCAACGTGAACATCCACACGTGGTGAGGTGAAGGCGGGTGGGGTGGATGGGAGTCTGCAGTCGGCCTGCCTTGCCTTGAACCTCTCTGCAGACCCCCTGGTCTTGCGAGCTTAATCCTAAAGGTTAATAATAATCACAACAGGCAGCCCATCATTGCCTCCCTGTCTGGCTGAGAGGTTTACAACTTAAACTCATGGCAGAGGGAGAAATTGGCTCAATCACTTGGAGTAATGGTACATGGAGAGCCAGTTGGGCATGACTGCTATTTAACTCAAGGAAACCAGGCTGCCGTGCTTAACGTACGCACACACTAATAAACACGTCATGCTTCGAGGTGAAAATTAACACTATCCCCCTCACGCCCTGTCTCGCTCTCTGCCTGCTGACCACATCCCAATAGAATAAATGGGACAAAACTGGGAGAGGAGGGCCACAGACAGATGCTCACCGCTACCACCATGTCAGCTAACACAGACTCCCTTCATGCTTTTAAAACCATTTAACGTCCATCTATTCAAGGCCTCCCTCCCATTTTCACAATAAGGCATTTTGTAGGGGGAGGGTGGAAAGAAAAACTCCCTGACATCATCACTCAGAATAGCTAACAGTTTCATATCTCCTGTATCTTCTTAGCAACACGAGTGAGGTGGGCGCTGTTATTGTCCTGTTTACAGGTAAGGGCACTGCAGCTCCAGGAGTCTGAGGAATTCAACACAAATCACAGTGGACCTGGGAGGTGGGAGGTGGTATTGAGCACAGAGCCGTACAGGTGAGCCAAAGTCCCAGCTCTCAGTCTTGGTGTCACGTTGGGTATTTATGGGACTAAGGAGGAAGGAAGCATAGGACAAGAAGATTGTTGGCTAAACTGTGTTCCCGGCAGTCCTTTAGATTTTGGCTACATCCCTATCATGACACCTTCCTATCTGCTCTTTCCCAGCAGTCATGCTGCTTTTCTACCACATATAAGAGCTTGTATTATACTATTTGCCTGTGAATGAGAGGCGGTAAAACCATAACCACTCCTGTCCCTGCAACTCACAGCAAGAGGCAGCTGAAGAAAAATAGGCTCATAGGAAAATGAGTGAGTTGGAAACTGTCAGCATCTTTCCTACTTTGCCCTTGGCTCTGTTCACACAGCGTGCTCCAGCCTCCAGATGGGCCTGCTGTCTGGGTCACCTAACTGTCAAAAAGACCTGAGGGCAGCCCCTTGTCCCAGGCCAGAGTCCCAGTTCAGCACAGTGGCCCTGCTTCTGACGGATGGAACAAGATATATTCATTAAGTGCCTCCTAGTATAATAAACAACCCCCCAAACATAGCACCGAGGCTAAAGTTGCTAGTTTTAGCTGAAATAAAATAAATAAATAAACTTAAATTACAGCTTCAGGTAAATAATACTTTTTTTAAAAAATTAAATCTATTTTCTGTGTAGTATTTGGGGCATACACTAAAAAAAGAATCTGTCATTTAATTAATGTTCACATTTAACTGAGTGACTCATATTTTACTTGGCAACCTTAACATCAAAGGTTTATTACTAGTTTATATAAAGTCCACAATGAATGCTCTTTGTAGGCAGGTAGCTCCCCTCCACGTTGTCACTCAGGGATCCAGGCTCCTTCCATCTTGGGTCTGTCATCTTCACGTAGATGCTCACAGGGTCAAGGAACAGAAAAGGAAAGGGCATGGAGAATTCCATGTGGGAGTTTTTAGGGGCCAGTCTTAGTAGTAGTACAAGGGATGTCAGCACACAACCCATTCATTGACCAGATCTTAGTCACATGGTCTGTACCTCACAGCAACGTAAGCCGAAAAATGCAGTCCAATCTGTTAAGAAAGACATTGGGAGAATACCTTGTCAGGCTGTGCCAGGCCTAGCAATAGTACAGCTCATCTGTCGGTACTTGTGCTTGATGCTTATCTCATATTCTAGTAATGGATCCAGCCCGCAGTCCCACACCCACTGATGTCCTGAGGAGATCAGAGCCTCTCAATTCTGGACTAACTAAGCTATTTAAGCTTGGGAGTCTGAGGCCATTTGGGGAGCATGGCACTGCGGTTCAAATCAACTCGCTTCAATTCAATATGATTTAATATGTATTCATTAATGCTCCTAGGCTGTTGAGAAAAACTTGGTTCTAGGATCCTGAAGGAGACATAAACTGGAATTGAACCCAGTGATACTCCCCATGGAGCTGTCTATGATTAAATTCAATAGGTATTCTCAACCCTGTTTCTATCCCACCGATTTTACAAGGTTTGGTGAAAAACTCATTGATACAGAGAAATCTGCCTGAAATGTTGGGATGTAAAATGGTCCTCCTCTCCTGAATCTCCAAAACACAAGGTGCCTGTGCCTCTCCCTCCCTCCCT
>PVHY01032041.1:0-12167 GCA_004024945.1 Uropsilus gracilis | reverse complement strand
CTGATTATTTCTTCTGTTTTCTTACTTTGCTTTTCTCTCTCTTTCTCTTTCTTCATTCTTTCTACTTCCGTATCTTCTAGTGTGCTGATTCTTTCTTCTATTTCTTCTAGTCTGCTTTCCTGACTCTTCCCTGCATTTTTGAGTTCTTCTGTTGTTCCTCTTATGCCTTGCATCTCCTGCAGTTTCTTATTTAGGGTTTTGATTTCGTTTTTCTGTTCGTTGATGATATTGTTCATTTTGCTGCATTATTTTTTATATTTTTCTATTATTTCTCTTCATTCATTGAGAGCTTCTCTTCTTTTGCTTTCCCTGTGTTCCCCCTCTTCCTTGACCTCTTTGAGTGCTTTTATCACATTGATTCTGAATTCTTTGTCTGACATATGGAGCATTTCTTCGATGTCTTCCATGTTGGTTTTTTCAAATTGTTTATCCTTAGGTGGTGAGTTATTTTTCTTAGGGCTTGCTTGAGTGTTTGTGTTCTTCCTTTTTCCTGTGTTTTCCTTTTGGATCTGCTCTATGTATTGGGTGACTACCGCTCTAGTAGTAGGCATGTTGAAGCCTATATAGTCGTATTTACTGCTGCTTATGTGCTTTTTGTAGTGAATGTCCTTGTGTTCTGAGTTTGCGCCCGTGCCGGGTAGCGGCACAGGCGCTTTTGGGCTTTGGGGCCTGAGGACCGGAAGACGCCACGGGCTGTTGCAGGTGGGGAGCCCACCTATCTTGCGCGTGGTCTCCTCACCCAGGTGCTGGCGCGCTAGCTGCTCCTCTCAGGCGGGTTGGAGAACCCTCTGCAGGTGACTCCCGTCCCGAGAGAGTCTCAGTCCACTCCCGGGATTTTGGGGTCTGCGGCGGCGGTTACGCCAGGTGCGGCTCCTTCCCCTTCCCCCTTTACCAACTCAGTCTAATCTGGGGTTAGGCTGAACAGCCAGGGTCCATAGAGATGCAAATGGTCGATCTGCCTACCTCTTGGGTGTTTCCCTGACGCCCCCCCCCCCCCCCCAGAGGCCACCTGTCTCGTGTGTGGTCGCCTCACCCAGGTGCTGGCGCGCTTGAAAGGTAGGATTTAGATAGCGAGAAAGAAGGGAGGTTAATGGGAATTTTGGATAAGGGGACATGAGGGAAGGTGCAAAAGTTGGGTATTTATATATTTCTGAGAACACTGACCCTCCAGCCTGATTGGACAGTGTGTAATGGAACAGCAGAAAGGCCATGTAGAGATCTTCTCATAATGTCAATTGTGTTTGGATTTTATGCTTTATAAATCTTTTAAAAGCAGAGTACTGATTTATTTAAAAAAAAACTTTCCCCCTTAAACAAATATATTTCATTGCATATAACAGGAAGGATGGAGGTCCCATGGTTAGGGCTGCAGGGTTCCAACTCTGCTTCTCTTTGATTCTTTTGTTCATTCTTGGACTGATTTAACTTCATATTGGAGACAAGATGGCTGCCACAGATCCAGACCCTTTATCCAGGCATGATGATGCTATTTGGAAGAAAGGACTCACCTTCACCTGGGGTCTTCTAAAGACCATGGAAATTCTTTCTCCTAAATTCCCAAATAGATTTACTGCCATTTCTCATTCACAGTTGACTTAAACTAGTTAGGGCTCATCCTCTGGAGTTGACCAAGAAACTTTACATGAACATTGACTGGGAGTAATGCTCCCAATGCCAGCAAATAGAACCACAAAGCAAAGAAGAAGCAAAATGTGACAGAAGCTGGGTCAAAGCAGTTGACCAGTAAGAAGAAGGAGGCAAAGAAGGGATCCAAACATACATGATGTGACTACTTGTAACAAAAGATACACCTGGAAAACTAAGTGCAGGCAACTATGTCCCAGGAAAACAGGTCTATACTTGGCAAAAGAACATTGCTTTTGGAAAGAAAATGAAGAATCTAATGGATTGAAAATTGACCAATAACTAGCAGTGAAAGGAGAGATGGAATGGCCAGAGGGGGGCAAAAGTGGAAGGGAAAGGGGGAGAAATACCTAAAAGGGAAGGAAAAAAAAGAAATGTAAAAAAATCTTTTATAATAAAAAATTAAAAATTAAAAAAAAAAAGACTTCTGTCCCCAAAGATGTGACATGCTGCCCCAACCCTCCCACTGAAATAATGAGAGAGAAGCTTAAGACCTAGGGGTTCGTCTTTGCCAAGTGAGACAGCGCCCTGTCCCCTGAAGTGGAGGTGATGTTGGCAGCCTGGATTTCCCATCTTCCTGGAGAAGGGAAGAAAGAAGTATCCCTTCTCTCTTTTTACTGGAATGGTGTTAGAAGAAGCCAGGCACTGTGGAAAGTCAGGGTCTCAGCACTGGTCAGTGACACTGTCGTCACCCACTCACTGTTAGAGGCTACTGGGGAAGTCATAAGTGGTCAGACTAGTATCGGTGGGTTAGTTTTAGCAGCTATTTTCACCCCACCTACCAGAGTGGTGTCAGTAGATTGAGACATTACTTAAAATGAAAATCTAGTATGAAGGATAAGGTATCATTAATACTTCAAATTTGAGTGTAATTCAACTCAAAATAATGATTAAAATCAGTGTCACAAATGTTAAGACATTATTTTCAAGTTGATAATTTTTACTTAGTGGTGTTTTGGTCAGGACTTGCTTGTCTTCTGAAGAATAAATAAAGCTCCAGGTTGTGTTTTTACATTTAGAAAATCTTAGAAGCAATTGTAACCACTGAGGGGTGACAGCAAAATGTCTGCTTTTTCAGTTATGGACTACTCAAATTTATAATTTATAGAGTTGGAGGATAAAGGAATTTAGCTTTAGGTTGGAAATGATTTTAAAAACATATCAAATGCATTTTCAGTTCGCTTATGCCTAAGTTAACTAGTTGGTACACATTTAATATTTTTTTATTCATTTCTTTAAAAATTTCTTGCATGCATAAATGGTTGCTGGGATGCCTTCCTCCCCCTCCTCCCGTACACATTTTAAGCTATTAATTTTACCTATACTACCTTTCCAGAAATTTTATTCACATTCAACTGTAAAAGTTAAGATTTTAGGAAAATAATGAGAAGCTTTTGTGAGTAAAGCATTTGGATAGCAAGTAAAGGAAAATATGTTAGGTATGATTGAAAATGGAGCAATATCATTTTTCATCTTAGATTGTCATGTTAGTTCACGGTTTGGGAAACTTTTTCTGAAAAGGGGGCCAGATAGTAAGTATTTTAGACTTTGCAGGTTATATAAGATTCTATCATATACTGTTTTTTTTTTTTTTTTTAATAACCTTTTAAAAAGGTAAAAACTATTCTTAGTTTATAGGCTTATAAAAGCAGGCCAACAACTAGAATTAGTGGCAGTTTGCTCATCCCTGTCGTTTGATAAGTCAGGTGATCAAAGCGAGTTTCCCTTTGTTTAGTTCTTACTGCAGAGTAAAGATATTTTATAGCACAAGTATTTAAAAATACAAGGTATGCTTTTAGGCTCAACTAACTTACCTTGTAATTTATCCTTTTAATTAAATTACAGTTCCCTTCTTAGAGAAAAGTTTATGTTTCGATTTCTTCTTGACTTCTTTCCCATCTCTGTTTCTTTCTCCTTTTCCCTACCCTTACCCCCAGAAAGGTTTATAAAGCTTTTCCACATTTGTTTGTCATAGATGACAAGTGATAGACAGCTTAGCAGTGTGCAACATACCTAGTTGAATATTTAGGGTCTTTCAATAATCAAGATCTATCTTGTACACAAAGAAGTGCCCAATTGTTATGTTTTAAGCTTTTGGAAATAGGGTAATGATTCTCTCAAGAGCTTGATATATGGGGTGTGGTGTAGTAACATACATCTGCAGAGGCATTAACCTCTATCTCTACAGCATATGCGGTGTTGTATACTACCGTTTCCTCAGTAAGAAAAATACAGTTAAAAAAAACTTGATATGCTTCAACTTGTAGTATAATTGTTTTTAATAAAGCTAAGGTACACAACTGGGGCTTCGGAGGGTGGAGGGATGGTGAGGAGGTGGGGTCATGGAAGGGAGGTTGGTGAGTGAACCCTGGGGAATACAAAGATGTGAAATATATATAAATAAATTATTTGAATAATAATAAAACTATAATTGTTTTTAAGTATCTCCTTCTGTGTCTTAATTCTCATAGTGTGATCCCATAGGGCATTTCCTTTATCGTGCCTCAGTGATTCTCTTAACTGTGGCAGAGCTCCAGTTCCTCGACTTGTGTTCATTAAAAGAATTTGAAAAAATTTTAGTGTCCATTTTAATCATCTGTCATAGTTATCTGATTATATGTAAAAAAGTGACTTGAAGATTTTTGAGTAGTGGCCTTATTTTGAACATCCTAAATGCTTGAGCATCCTAAAATGATTATATTGAAATAAATGACTTAGTTTATATAACTGGCAGAAACTGTCTGAGAATAAATGATTTTGAAACATTTAAGGAATATTGGAAGTGTCTATGTATATAGCAAGAACAGAAGTATATTACATGTTCACTAGATGTGACCTTCTCTAGGGCAGAGGATTTTGTCTTTTTTTTTTTTTTCACTACTGTATCCATAGTATTAGAACAATGTCTGGTACATAGTGGGTATTCAGTAAATACTTGTTGCATGAATAAATGTCATTCTTACCTACTAATAAATACAATTCTCTTTTAAGTTGTATTATGATAATCGTGTCCTAATAATTATATAAACCTGAGAACAGTAAAGTTCATATCTTTGAAAACATTTCCAGTTTGTCTTGCTGTATTGTATACAGTGTTTTATTTTGCCTAAATGTGAACCTTGACATTTTATATTTTCTTTCTCTAGCTATTCTGTTTGAATGTGTGCATACAATATATTCTATTTATCCTAAATCTGAATTACTTGAGAAAGCTGCCAAGTGCATTGGAAAATTTGTTCTGTCACCTAAAATAAACCTTAAATATTTAGGTAAGATAATTGGTTCTTTCAATAGAAATTGCAAAGAAAACTTTTGTAATTGTTGAGTATTTGTTTTAGGTCACTTTGTATAATGTAATTTCTTTTTAGGACTGAAGGCTCTGACCTATGTTATTCAGCAGGATCCCACTCTGGCTCTTCAACACCAGATGACAATAATTGAATGTTTAGACCATCCTGATCCCATTATTAAAAGAGAGGTAAACTGGTATTTTGAATAGTGTACATTAAGTGTTAGAATTTTTGAGATTTTTTTTTCAAATGACATAATATTTTTAATGTTTTGAGGAATTTACATTCTGTTTTCCATAGTGGCTGCATTAGTTTACATTCCAATCAACAGGTATACAAGAATCTCCTCTCCATATCCTTGTCAATATTTGTTATTTTATTAAAAATTTTTATTTATTTATATATATGTTTTACATCTCTGTATTTATATTCCCTGGGGATCACCCACCACCTTCCCTCCCCGAGCATTCCCTCCCATCTCCCCATCTCCCCTCCCTCCCGGTTGTGTTCTTTAGTTTGGTTGTTAGCTTGTTTGGACTTTTTTTTTTTTTGAGACTAGGTCTTGCTATTTTTGCCCATGGAACCACAGGCTCTCGTTGCCTGGAGTACCACAGACTCAAGCAATCCCCAGCCTCAGCTTCCCAGGTAGCTGGGATTACTGGTGCATGCCACCACGCCCAGCTATTTTTTTGGAACTAGGTCTCTCTACGGGCCCCAGGCGGGTCTTGAGCCACGATCCCTAGCCCCAGCCGCTTCATAGGCTGAAGCTTACAGGCACGAGCCACCATGCCCAGCCTGTTTGGACTTTTCCTCCTGGCCTTTTACTTGTTTTTCCTGTGTCCCATATATTATTTGGTTTTTGTCTTTAAACCATTTGGTTTCTGTCTTTTTCTTTCTGACTTGTTTCTGCTAATATGATTTCTTCTAGGTACATCAATTTTTGAACTTTTTTTTGTTGATATTATGGAGTGAGATTAAAGTGGTGGACTGTGTATTTGTCTCTCTTTTTTAATCGTATTTTAATTTTTTTCGAGAGGAACTCTAAAAAGTGCTTGAGTCAGTACCCACAGGAATGGTTTTAAATTACAAGTTGGAGAATTTACCTTTAATAACATGTATGGATTCATTAATGCCTTTTCCATACAAAAATTGTATCAATAGGAGACCTGAATTCTCTTGCTAGGTCTTTCTGATAGTACACTTTTAAGATGGAATTTATGACAATAATCTTCATTATTGTCCTTAACATCTGTTAAGTGAAGTAATATATCCCCTGTTAAATATGTGGGAATGATGACAGAATTAGTGAATATATGCCTAAGATAATTTGTATTAGTTCAGATGTACTAATAGAATAGACATTGTTCAGATGCACTAGTAGACATTGTTGGAAAATGAGAAGGAACCAAATGACATTACAGATCTCTATGGTTTTTTCTTCTTTGACAGATAAAGAGCATTTTTTTTTCTCTTAACTGAAACCCCCTCAAGTTCTCTTTTCTATTATTTGAATAATGTGGAAAATGCAGTTCACAAGACTGGATTTTTATATGTGTATGTATGTGTGTGTATACAGCCACACAGACACTTACACACAGAGAAGAATCAGTAGTGTAGAGTTGAGAAACTTTTATTTTTTTTAAAAGCTAAATTATTAGCCTTTTAACTCTACATGACAGCATGTCATGTAGAAATGTCAGATTGTAATTATATCAGTAAAAGCTTTTAGGCTTTGGAATTGATCATAACTTTTTGACAATAATTTTTCTTAAAGTACTCATGTCTTGAGCACTTGTTAACTGATTTCCTAGAGATCTACATAAAAATGGAAACATTATCTATTACTAACCTTATTGCTACTGTGTTTGTGTGATGCATTGTTTTATAATATATTTTTTTTTCTGTTATATAGACACTGGAACTTCTCTATAGAATTACTAATCCACAGAATATAACAGTGATTGTCGAAAAAATGCTTGAATATTTACATCAGAGTAAAGAAGAGTATATTATCATTAATTTGGTTGGCAAAATAGCTGAACTGGCTGAGAAATATCCTTTGCTTGTATAAGTCATAAAATACCTTTAGTTACACAGTGACTTTAAAATGATTATAGATCTGGTTAACTGCAACTTAAATTCAGATACCTAAGAGTAGTTTCTATTCCAAGTCTTTTATCAAAACCAGGAACTTGTGTAGTACTTCTTTGGTTCTTTTCATTTGGTTGGTCACTATTAGAAATAGGAATTTCTGCCTGATTTCTCTTTCAGTTCCTCCCTGAGACATTGAATTCAAATTCCTTTTCTGAGTAAACTTTCTTGGGTTTTTTGGGGGGGAAGGGGGATGGTTGGTCAGGGTGCTAAAGATTACTCTTCACATTGTTGCTTATGCTGGAAATTGTCATTATAAAGTAGTTAAGGACTACATTTGCTAATTTTCTTCATACTTGTTTTGAGAAACTTTAAAGGTCAGAAGGACATTTCATTCTTTTTAGTTGTCATCTAAATCTAAGAAAGAAAAATAATAAATAACGTTAAATCAGATTATCTTAGAAATTGCTTAAAGGTTGTTTTGTCCTGTCAGTGCATAGGTGGAAGAACAATAGAATTTTAGGACTGATGGGGAACAGATTAGGAAAGAGGTTAAGTACCTTGTTCAAATAGATACAGCATAACTCTTAACCTTTCTGAAGCATAGAGCTTTCCATTCTTTGTCCTTAGCTATGATTTTTTTTTCTTTTTTTTTGAGACTGAGTCTGAATATGTTACCCGGGGTAGTCCCGAACTCACAAACTCAAGAGATCCCTAGCCTCAGCTCCCCAGGTATTTGGAATTACAGGTGTGTACCACCATGCCCAGCTAGCTGTGATGTTTCTTTCAGTTATTTCACATCTATTTGTTGGGTGGCTGTTATGTAAGGAAAAGTGCTGGATAAAGTGATATGAACTTGATTTATTAAAATTTTACTGGACACTTAATTTTACTTAAAACTGGAGTATAGAAAAATTTATTGACAGAGGTTAAATGTAAAAATGCCATGTTGGGTGAATTGGAGTTATTTTTTTAAAAGGTTAATAGAGAAAGGATAATTTTAATAAGTAGCACTTGAAAGTATACTTTTTCTTAACACTGTGGACACATATGCTCCTGATAATGCATGGTTTATTCAGACAATGAATGCTGTGTTTTCAGTGGGAGGAGATGTAATGCATCCTGATATTCCCAATAACTTTTTAAGACTGCTAGCAGAAGGTTAGTAAGCAGTTACATTCTGTAAAGACTTTAAAATTAAGTATTTTTTATTACAAAGTCCTTAGAAAATGTAGTGGAAATTAACATTAATTTCTTTGTAGGTTTTGATGATGAAATGGAAGATCAACAATTAAGACTTTATGCAGTTCAATCTTATCTCACTTTATTAGATGCGGAAAATGTGTTCTATCCACAGAGATTTCTTCAAGTTATGAGTTGGGTGAGCAAAATGCATTAAATCATAAATGTTTATGTTGTTACTTTTTAGAAAACCAAATAATACCAGTATGTTTCTTCCAGACATTTTTCAGTTTTCAGCTAACTCTTTAGCTGTAAATTTTCTTTCTCAAGATAGATAACTACTTTCTATCATAGCTATTTACTTGTCTGTTCTTTCTCTTTGCCATTTCTCTCTTCTTTTAAATTTGGGTATATTTAGATATGTGTTTGTAATACATTTCTTGTGTTTTCAGTGTGAAACTGTTTATGTGTATGAATACTCATTTATCTGGTTCATATTATTTTCTATTGGTGCATAACAGTGTTACCACAAAAATAATGCTAAAACAACACAAACATACTGTCTAACAGTTTTTTTTTTTGTGTCAGGAGTCCAGGTCTGGCTTAGCCAGGTTCTCTCAGTAGGCTCTTTTAGGGTTACAGTCAAAGTGTTAACTGGACTGTGTGGTCTCATCCAGTGCTTGACTGGTAAAGGATCCATTTCTAAGCTTATGTGTGATTATTGGTAGCACACAGTTTCTTTTCTTTTTTTTTTTTTTTTTTTTTTTTTTTTTTTTTTTTTTGAGATGAGGTCTTGCTATTTTTGCCCGTGGAACCACAGGCTCTTGTTGCCCAGGGTACCATGGACTCAAGCAATCCCCAGCCTCAGCTTCCCAGGTAGCTGGGATTACAGGCGTGCGCCACCACGCCCAGCTACTTTTTTGGAACTAGGTCTCGCTACGGGCCCCAGGCGGGACTCGAACCGCGATCCCTAGCCCTGGCCGCTTCATAGGCTGAAGCTTACAAGCACGAGCCACTGTGCCCGGCCAGCACACAGTTTCTTAAGCCTTACGACTAGGATTTGAGTTTTAATACTGTTGACTGTGGACTGGTGAATTGCCCTCTGCTTCTCCATTTGGGCCTCTCAACATAGATGTTTGCTACTTCAGAGTTAGCATTGGGTTTTATTTCTTCGCAAGAAGATTACAATTTCATGTAATATAATCATATAATAGTACATACTTGCCATCTTTATGTATTCTTTTTTGTACATATGGGTGTTTGTTTAGGGGAAGATTTGTATAACTAATGGCTACTGGACTTTTAAAAATATTTTGTAGTTTTGCCAGTGTTCGCACATTAAATTTCACCCAGATTTTAAAGAATTTTTCTTTTCCTATCTTTAGCAAAGTTGAAAAACTTAGTATAATAAATATCCCATATATAATGTCTTTATATAGTTACATCTGCCTATGTACAGTTTATTTTACTGACATCGTGAAAATTGAGTTGCAGATTTGACACTTTTCCCATAGAAAATTCGTTATATTGAATATGGTGACCCATAGAACAAGTCATATTCAATGATTATGCATTTTCTAGATAACTATTGTGATAATAAAACCAGTCACACTTAAAACATTATTAATGTCATATGTAATCCATAATATATAATCCATAATATATAATCCATATTTAGATTTATCCCCCCAATAAAAATCTTTTTCTTTTTTTTAATAGTTCAAAGTCTTTAATTTCTTTTCCACACCTGTCATGCCATGAATTCATAGGGAATGAGTTCCAGTAGCTCAGGCTCCTTTCCATTGGTCCTCACAAAGTGTGCTTCTCTAGGTGGAGCAGGCTGGTGCTTCAACTGAACCTTTCTCTTTGACGTCCTTTTTTTTTTCTGATTATTTTCTTCCACACGTTTCAGGAAACTGTCTTGGCTTTTAGAGTGCTTAATGTGTTCACTATCAACATTGATCCTCCTTGCAAGAATCTTGCCCTTGTTTGTTTATAACAGTGCCAGCTGCATGCTGGGTAACATTATAGACTCTTCCAGTTTTGCCATAGTAACACCTGTGGGGCATTCCTTTCTGAACTGTGCCCAAGCCCTTGATATCTGCAATATTACCTTTCTTGTAGATTCCCATGTATGTGACCAAAGGAATGACTCCATGTTTTCTAAAAGGCCTAGAAAACATATAGTGGGTTCTTTTCCTCTTTCCCTTTGTGTTGGTCTTTTTGTTGACTATCTTTCAGGGCAGATATATGGCATTGTTCTTTGTGCTCCTTTATTGTGGCGCTTCCTGTGGTGGGGGATACGATGTCCTTTTCTCCAGACTCATGCCTCCTCTTTTATGCCGGCTGTCTCCACCATTCCAAAGTCTGCCACATGGTGCTGCTTCTGAGTCTTGTAGTTTAGCATCTGGGGTTGGGAATCCAACTCCAGTGGAGAAGGTACCCAGTGAGAACAGGTTTCAGCAGATGTTTGGTCCACCTCCACTTTCTCTCCTCTTGAGGTTTACAATTCTGTCATGGGGCCACAGACATATATCTATGACTTTCCTCCCCTGTTAACTGGTAAAAGAAGGAACCTCTCTCATGTTGCTCTCATGTTGCACAAATCTCTGGACCCAGGGATTTGGTTCCCTAGCCCTTGGAGATGTTGTAGGTGAAGCTCTGTGACAACTTATATTTATAGTTAGTCTTACAGTCTTGTCTCTTGTGGTTCTGACCATGCTCTATTTGGGTCCTACCTGGTGGTGAATGTATCTGTTAATTGTTCCTCTTCTTTATATCTGCAGCTGGAGAACTTGTTGTTTTGTTCCTTATTACAGGTCTGATTGAGATGGAGGCAAACCCCCCCACCCCCCGAGACCCAGGCAGAGGTGTGCAGCCCCCACCCCCAGCCCACGTACAGGCAGAAGCCTACTCCCCTAGACCCTGAGACCAGGGACCCTGGCGGCATAGGACTTACCCAATCTGCTTCCACCCCTGCCTGCAGCCTAGGCTGTGATGGGGTTATGCTGGGGGTCCTCCCCGAAGATCCAAGCTGTCCCAAATGACTTCAGCTCCCACCTTCAGCCCAACTAGGATCCAAATACAATAAATTTTTTAAATTTGATCTTAATGCCATGCTATATTACAGAACTCACTGACCTAATTAAATGGGCTATAGTTTTTTTTTTGTTTTTTTTTTAAATTCTGACTTTGGTACTTCTACTAAGATAATACTGGCTTCACAGAATGAGTTGGGAGTGTTCTCCTATTTTCTAGGCAGATCATATAGAGATGTTGTTAATTCTTTTTTAAAAGTTTGATAGTCTTTTCCAGTAAGATCATGTGGACCTGAAAATTTAGTTTTAGAATTTTTTAATTAAGAATTAATTTTCTCAAACTATCTTTTTTTTAATTAATCTTTTTGTTATTTACATATTCATGCATGTAAGTGTGCATATATGTGTATATATGTATTACATCATTGCATTCCCTGGGGTTCTCCCTCCACCCCATCACCAGAGAGCCCTCCTGTTGATCTTCCGGTGTTCTTCCCTTCCCCAACTTCTCCCTTCCCTCACCCCTCCCCTAGCAGCCTTCCCTAGCTCCACTGTCAGTTTATTTTGGGTTTTTCTTGTCTTTTTGTTTGTTATCCCTATATCCCATCTATAGGGAGATCATATGGTTTCTGTCTTTTTCTTTCTGACTTATTTCTGCTAATATGATTCCCTCTAGGTCCATCCATGTTATCATAAAACTTCCTGTTTGTCTGTTTTGATTGCAGCATAATATTCCATTGTGTAAATATACCACATATTTTTTAGTCATTCAGTCATCAGTTTTGGGATATTTGGGTTGTTTCCATAGCTTGGCAATTGTAAATAGTGCTGCAGTAAACATCTGTGTACAGGTGTCTTTTTGAATTAGTGTTTTGGTGTCCTTTGGGTAGATTCCCAGAAGTGCGATTACTGGATTGAATGG
>PVHY01032040.1:0-12171 GCA_004024945.1 Uropsilus gracilis | reverse complement strand
TTAATCCAATAGTCACTCAGTAGTGTATTGTTCAGTCTCCACATGTTAGAGATATTTTCTGTTTTCCTTTTGTGATCAATTTCTAGTCTGATACCAGTACAGTCAGAGAAGATGCTTGTTATGATTTTAGCCTTCATAAATTTGTTGATACTTTTCTTGTAACCCAATATGTGGTCCATACTGAGAATGTTCCAAATTCCACTTGAGAAGAATGTATATTCATCTTTTCTTTTTACATGTAGTGTTCCATAAATGTCTATTAAACACATGTGGTCTAATTCTTTAAGCTTATCTTGTCTGTATTTATTTTTTGTCTGGTTGATGTGTTCATTGGTAGACACAGATGTGGTGTTTAAGTCCCCTGCCATGAATGTGATTTTCCCAGTGTCTGTTTTTAGCTTTGTTAGTAATTGCTTTCTATATTTTGGTGTTCCTTTATTTTGTGACTATACATTAAGGATTGTTATATGTTCCTGATTTATTTTTCCTTATAGTCATTATTTTAGTGTCACTCATGTCTCTTCTTACCTTTGTTGTTGTTGTTGCTGTATATCTTTTCTTACCTAGTATAACTGCCCATGCCTTTCTTTAGGTTCCATTATTTGTAGGATTGTTTACTAACTCTTTACTCTGAAGCTGTGTTTATCTTTGAGGCTTAAGTTTGTTTTGTGGGCATAGCAGAATGGTGAATTCTGTTCTCCAATTCAACCAGCTACTCTGTATTGTTCATTATGTTTATATTTAGAGTGATTATATGGGGATTCTGTGACTACCACTTTGTCCTTTATTTTGTGTTCAGTTCTTTGCATATTTGCCATTGGAACTGCAGACTCACACTGCCCAGGGTACCCCAGACTCAAGCAATCCCCAGCCTCAGCTTCCCAGGTAGCTGGAATTACAGGTGCATACCACCACACCCAGGTATTTTTGGGGGGACTAGATCTCACTTTGTTGCCCTGAGCAGGACTCAAACTGTGATCTGCAGCCCCAGCCGCTTCATAGGCTGCTGCTTACAGGCATGTGCCACCATATTTACAGATATTCTTCTCTTTAATTTAAATATTAAATCTCCTTTCAACATTTTTTGGAGAAAGGACCTAGTGTTTACCAGCTTCTTGAGCTTCTTCTTTTGTAGGCAAAAGACCTTTATTTTTCCTTTATCTGAAGGAGAGCTTTGCAAAGTAAGTTTTTTTTGATTGACAGGTTTAAGAATTTGAACCATAAGCATTTCATTTGCTCCTTTTCCATAGAGTTTCTTTAAAAAAGTTTGACTTAAGGCTGATAGGTGCTCCTTTATAGCTTATATGCTTATTCATCCTAGCCAGCTTCAATATTCTTTATTTATATTGAATGCTTGGATATTTCACTACTATATGTCTTAGTATAGTTCTTGTTCTATTAAGGTAACTTGGTGTACTTTAAATCTCATGGAAGTATATATTTAGTTCTTTTTACAGACGTGGAACATTTTCTTATATTATTTCTTTAAATACATTCTTTCTCATCTTCCATCTCTCTTTACTCTCTGAGATACCAATATACTTATATTGCCTTTCCTTATACAGTAAGCTAATTCTCAGTGTTTCTTCAATTTTAATTTTTCTAATTCTCTTCTAACACCTAGAATCGTTGTGCTTTATCATCTTCAAGGTCACTGTCATTGATTCTTAAATTTGGTCTTTTCTACATTTATAGATTTTTTTCAGATTTTTTTTTATCTGTGCTATAGATCTTAAATACCTGAAAATAAAAAATCTTTTATTTTCTTATCTAATGTTTTAATTTTCATATTCTGTACATTAATCTATTTCTCAAGTGTTCATTTGTTTAACTGAGTTTTCTTTGTCATTGGAGATCTGTTGTGTTTTTTTTTTCCTTATCTTTAAATTTCTTTATCACGGCTCTTTTGAACTTTGTATCATGAGTGTCTTTATGATTGGGTTCTAGGTATTTGTTCTTACTGTGTGATGAAGTATTCCCATGAAAACCAGGTTGCTCTTGTGTCTTTTCATCTTCCCATTATTTCTTTTATAAATATGGGTGCAGAACTTCTACTTTTCCAGTAGATGACACTGTATATCAGGGTAGCTTGGTATTCAATGAGTAGGGGAGATCTTATCTGTGGGATGCCTACTATGGCAAATCTACCTTCACAGAGTTTATTGAGGCCATATTGATGTCTATAGTATTCTGTTTCTACATATTGTCTCCAAGTTTACTGGATGGGTAGTTCGCATCTACTTTGAGCAACACTGAAAGGTGAGCCGGAACCACCTTTGGTGGAGCAGCTACTGTATAGCTTCACCTCATGGAGTTTAACATACTTTAAAAAAGTAACTTATAAAATAGTGTTTTTTAAAACCATATGGCTGTTTAAAGAGCAGCAAATATACCATCCTGAACACAGTATCTGATAGCAATGGGCACATTGTGGAAGATACTGCGCATGGAACTGAGGATTCATAATTGATATCTAAAGATGAAAAAATAATAAAAGAGCAATAAATAGAACAAATTGGGGGAAGAATATATTGGAGAGGGGATGACATTGTGACAGTAGTTAAGTGTGAGTTAATTAAGTTCATACAAGAGAAGCTATAAGTGAAGATGAAGTGGTAAATTTGAGGCACATTTTGAAGGAGAGATTGAATAAAGAGAAAAGAGAAGAGAAAGCAATCTAAATTTGCCTCTAAAGGTAGTGGGGGGAGGAGGGACAGGAAATTGTTCTGCTGGAAAATTTCATAGCATGCTTTCTAAACATTAGTCTGTCTGAACAATTTTACTATAAGTCTTCTAAGATGATCATATCTTTGTAGGTAGTTAGAAATGAGAATATGATTATCAGAACCAGATATGTAGAATTTTTAATCATTCATACCAAGACAAGAATTGAAACTATAAAAAGAGATGCTATGTCTAAAGGAAACTATTATGAAAAGACAGAGAAATTCCTGAAAGAAAAAAAGGGGAATTATAAGCCTTTTCCATTTTTTCAGATGCTATTTAACTTCCATTTTATTATTTGCATCTTATAGTATTCCTTTGATTATAAATCTTCCCCCCCCCACCCAAGTTAATCTTTTCACTTCTAGGCAATTGTGTTCAGTGATGTAAATGACTTTTCATTTCCTGTACATGTTTGTCACTTCTATTCATATTTTATTAACTAAATAAAGCAGCATAGTGACATCAATCTTGGATACAAGTGATAAATGCAGTACACCTTTGTGTCTTAATGGAATGTGTCAATATTGTGAGCAGTCCTAGTACTAACAATAATAATAATCTTTCACACTGAGTTCTAGCTACAATCATGCTGGCTTTTTACTTTTATCTGTTTAATCACTAAATAATTCAACATTTGTTATCAACATTTGATAATCAGTTGTACTATAGCATAATTCCTGTGTAAATATATATCTGCTTCTTTTTCCTCCTTATTTTGATCATAAACCTTGCCTTGTTTTTTTTTTAATTTTAAACAATTCATATATATATATATATATATATATATATATATATATATATATATTTCACATCTTTATATTCCCTGGGTTTCTCCCACCACCTGCTCTCCCTGACTGCTCCCACTCATCCCAAGTTGTGTACTTTAGTTTGGGTGTTAGCTTTTTTTTTTACTTTTCCTCCTGGCCTTTTGTCTGTTTTTCCTATGGCTTCTCGGCCTTTTGGATGGATCAAGTGTAGTATCTGTTATTATCAGTTTAAACCTTGCTTTGTAACTATGGTTGATTCACTTTTTTCTTTCCTTGCCCTGTTCTTTGGAACTGAAATGACTTGCGGAAATGCTTGTAAGAAGAATGGGTGGAAAAGGCTGTTTTTTACCTTCCACACAAAGGAGAGCCCATAATCTTGAGATGTTAACAAACAACAGATGGGCCTTGCATCTGCAGCAGTGTATGGTTAGGGTCCTTAGCAGTGTAAAGAGGACTAGGAGGTAAGCAGCTGCTGTTCTGCCTCTCTGAGTTAGTGCCTGGCTACCTGTGTATATAGTGTATCCTGTCTCAGAATAAAGGCATGTTGTATATTTTAAGGTTCCAAGAATCTTCTTCCATTTGCTCAAATCAACAATGAAACTGTCTACACTGGCATGGTTGTAAGACAATGCTACACCTGTAATCAAAGCAATCTTTACCCCCACATTTTCTCTTGTGGTTCAACTTCTTTCTTTCTATAGACGCCTTCCTTCACAAGAATAATTCCTTCCTTCTGGGTTCTGCTGAATTTCCTTTTTATACTTTTTCACTTCCTTATCTCAGAGTTCAAGAGCAATGCAGATGAAAATAAATAGCTGATAATTAGTAGATATTATTTAATGCACTATTTGCTCTGTCTGGCATTAATAGGCTGGTTGCACTGATGTTTCACAGATTCATAAATTGTTGACTTGACTATTCTGAACAGATTTAATCTTTTTTTCATTAGAATCTCTAATATGATTATCAGAGTCCTCTGTCCCCAAGGATTATTTGTGTGTATGCACCCTCACTAAATTATGACATCTTTATAGATTACATTGTAATTTGTTTGCAGTCAAAAGTAAATAATTAACTCACTGATAATCCTATATTTGACTGAATTGACCATTCACTTTGACAATAATTATAATCTTGATTCAGCAGTTGGCATTTATTAGACTCTTGCTCATTATCTAGGGGAAAAAAGAATATACAAACAAACATTTTTCTATCAGTGACTTCTCTACCTCTTATCATATTGGATTGTAGCATCTTTTTTAAAATTCATACTACACCTACTTTCCAAAGACTTTGAATATATGTGTCACACAGTAAATACATTTATTCATTCATGCACTAATTTATTCAATAGCCACTTAATGAGGGTCTATTATAAGTTATGAATATGTATGTCTGGCATGCTAATTTCTTTCAAATTTTGGACACAGGGCCACATGGGTTGATAGGCCCAGGCTGCACTTGCCTCCTCCAGGTGGACTGAGTCCTCTGTGTCCAGGATTTTGGCCAACCTGGGTCCGGGTCCAGGTGGGAGGGCTGGGACTTGGAGGGCACCTCAGCTCACATCACAGATGGAGGGAGCCCTGCTGGGTTGGGGCAGAGGAGGGGCATGTAGTAGCACATTTAACCCTCTCTCTGGGACTACTCCCACTGTGGTCAGTCCTCATCAGTAACAAGCTCTTGGGAAATAATCCAACAGAAGAAATAGATAAGGAGAGTGTTTTCAGTAAAAGCCCTGGACACACACATCCACTGGGTACCAAAAAGACCTTAGAGTAAACTATGGAACACAAGACTATGAGACCAACCATGGAGATGACAATTAGTATTACTCTCACACCATCATTCTCAATGAGAATTATGGCCTGGAAAAGCCTCCAACAAAAGCTTGGCACAGCCCCCTCTGGACAGAGGGAGGTAAGCCACAGAAATATGGCAATGACCTGACAACTAAGCAGAAGTCCACGAACAAGGAGACCAACCACACCAACCTTCAATCGATATATCTCCCCTCCAGAGAATTTTTTCAACCAATGACAGTAAGGAAGAGACATACAGAACAGATGCACTAATACTATCAGACTCCAAACGAGGTTGGACAGGCTGCCTGATGCAAGCAAAGACTGGAAATATGAGAAGCACAGTCTACCACACTCCTGGAATGCTGGACCTCACCCAGGAAAAGGATACTGCTCCAGAAAAAGAAAAAAGAAAGATTTAAGGGCTCAACATGGACCAACAAACAGAAAGGAGAGGGAGTTATCAGAGGAGGGGTGGGAGGGTATCCCTAAGGGGACCAACAACCATACAAAGAGGAAGGATGATGTATGATACTAAAAGTAAATTTTTAAAAAATTAGTTCATACACAACACACAAATAAAATTATGGGAACAGGTGGGAGAGACATACGTAAAGCAATTGCTATAATACAATAAATGCTATTGCTTAGAGAAGAAATACTTAAATTACACTGGGATTTCTTGGGAGACAGGACCCCTGAAATTTAAGTTTGAAAGGAGACAGCTAGAGACTTGGGGGTGAAACTCCCTTTATAAGAAGGAAACATGCTATGTGTAAATATTACAATGGAAAATAAAATGATTTCCCTCAGAAAATGCTCAAAAATATGACTGCAACATAATATATAAATCAAGGATGATTAGAGATAAAGCCATAATGATTAACAGGTGTCAGAACTAAAAGAAGCATGTGTGCTGACCTAAGGAATTCTAAGTTCAGTGCTATGGACAAGTCTATACATTTCCCCCAAGTGCTCAGATACCATTCGGGGGTTATAATTCTAGAAGCTGAGTCTGGTTATGGGCATGATGAGATTTCCCCATTAATTGCAGGTAACACAATTGAGGGGATCTGAAGATAAAGGCTTGGGATCAAGTCTCAGCTTTATTCAAGGTTTTAAAATACAGCCAGGAATAATTACATTGAAAAATGTAGTGATGGTACTAGGACACATCAAAAAGGTCAAAATAAAGAGCTTGGTATGATTTCTTAAAGCCTCCTCTCTCTTTTTTGGGGGGCTACTTTACCCTGATTATTGGGTAAGAGAGGAACACAGTAGGTCCTTCAATAAGTTATTTTATCAAATATTATAATATCATCATAATGTTGATGAGGAAAATTATAGATTTCTGGTTAGAATTATCTGTGTAGTATTTGCATGTTGTCCCCAAACCTGTGTGAATTTTTTATCTCTGAGGACTATAATTTCCTCCTCAGTCTAAGATGTGCATGTAAGATTCATTGGTGTAGCTCCATTGTCTGAGCCAGAGTATGTGAGGGAGTGTGTGTGATGCACCTTGCAATGGAAATGGCTCCTGTCCAGGTTCGGGTCCCATACATGCCTTAAGTGTCAGAACAGGCCCTGATCACCCACATCCCTGAACTAGAATGTCAGCTAGAAAATGAATGAACAAATAAATACAAATGGTTGTGTAGTACTAGAAGTGGGTTTTTTTTTTTTTTTTTGTCTTTATTTAGAAATTCGGTGATGATTTTGGAAACAGAAATTTGTTGTAGGATCTTAGCTCTTGTTTATATCAATTAGAATATGGCAAAATTGGTTTCAGTACACATACTATTTCATTTATAATCAAAGTTTCAAAAAATCTATAGCTGAACAAAAAATATCACTGCTATGATGAGAAAAAAGGACTTTATTTTTTCATAGTAAAGAATGATGGCTAGCTGGCAAAAACATACTAACACAAAGAGAATTCTGATCAGCTGCTTCCCCTCCTTCATAAAGTAGGTTTTAGTGCACATAATTTTCAACCAGCATCAGGCAGGACTCATTAAAACAGAAAACTCAAAGTATTTGATTTTTAGCAAAGTATTTGTTCCAGGAACCAGCATATGATGATTTTCTAAAATCCTGAATGAAGAGAAATATATTTGTTTATGTTTCCACTGACAGATACAGTCTATGTATGAGAAATGCAAAAACAGATTAAATTTTATCTTAAAGAATGTCCTTTTTGTATGTATCTCTTTGGGTCTGGAGACTATCTGAGCTGCAGTAGCAGCAGCTTGGAATGATGGTGGGCAAAATACCTCAGTGCTGCATCACAGAAATATCATTTTATAGTAATAGTTCATGACTGATTTAGAAACTTCAGCAGAATCTCTGTGTGTCCAAAAGTTGCTGTTTTCCTTTGATACTATCTATGATGTTAAGTAGGACTTACTGTATTGAGTCAATCTAGACCAAAGTCCCTCCAAGGATTTAAAGCAGAAAAGTGATAATGTAGTCACATGGCATTTTATCATTTCCTGTGAGCCCTTGCTCATGTGCATCTGATTCTGAGTAAGTCCTCAGTAAATTAGTGAAAACTATGGACTCGATGCTCATTGTTTAGTATAAGATGCTTTTGTTTAGATCAATCATATGCTATATAACTGATCTCATTGGATGCCACAAAAACTCACTCTTCTACTTATTTTAATAAATGACAAATAAATCAATTGCTTACCAACTGTTCAAATGTAAAGCTATCCTTTTTGTTAACAGTGTATCAGGCATGCAAATTGGAATGATATGCATCAACAAATAGCATGATGGAAAAGAAGTTCTCAAAAGAATCAACTAAAATATAAAAACAATATAATGCTATAGCTTTTAAAAGTAATATGCTATAAATCTCCATAATAGCACTAATCCAGAAACAGTAAGATGATTGTAAAATGTAAGTTTAAATAACACAAACCTGTTTGCAAGTCTTTCATGCTTGTGTTTTTGAAATGCTAACCATAACTGAAGTTGGGTGGTTAAAAGTAATGGAGGCACATTAAGGAGTGTTAACCACAGTATGATGACAATTAAATCAATCAACCTGAAAAGCTAATCCTTGATAGTTGACTTCATAACTGAAGTAGCAAGCAGGGACGGGATTAACAGAAGGGTGAGAATAAAGAGGGAAGGAAGCACAATTATCTATGGGGTGGAATATGCATCAGTAGTTTGTGCACTATGGTGTTAATAACTGATGAGAGTACCCCAATAATTACCTTGGTTAAAATTAATTAGTTTTAAAAACAAGCAATAGAGGCAATAACAAAACCTATTACCAGTGAATAATCAACCTTGCCTATTAATGAGACCTCAAATAAAACCATGAACAAAAGAATTAAGATAGTATCTCAAAAGAAAAAAATAGACCTAAAATGGAGTTAATCACATTGGGCCCACCAACATATGTGCTGAATCTACCAGCAGTTTTGGTCCATTCCAAAAGTGTACATTTAACCAAACCAGTTGGAGTTTCCTGGTCTGCACTAGTTAATTGGACTTAACCTTAAACCTCTCCATTGCCTGAAAGTTAGAGTTTGAGGTTTCAAGTTCTACACTGCTTTTTTAAAAAAAATTTAAATAATTTATTTACATATATATTTCACATCTTTGTCAATATCTATGTCTCTAATCTGGACTTGGCCTTTCTCTTGCATAAGATGCCCCTGCCTTTCTTTCCCTACTGGAAAGTGACTACAACTAAAGACATCCTTGTTTTCTTCTTCTAATAACTTTATCCCTTTCTTTTTTCTGACTACAAAAACCTTCCATTTTGTTTTCTTTTTTAACTTACTCTTCTTGCTGTTTAAATATTCATAAATGTAAGTACACATACATGTATATGTATACATATTACATCATTGCATTCCCTGGGGTTCTCCCTCCACCCCATCACCTGAGAGCCCATCTCTTGATCTTTCTCTATTCCTCCCTTCCCCAATTTCTCCCTCCCCTCACTTCTCACACAACTTAACAAAAACAAGCAAAAAGCCCAGTCAAAAAATTGGGAGAAGAACTGAAATGATGCTTTTCCAAAGAGGAAATACAAATGGCAAACAGATATATGAAAAAATGCTTAAAATCACTAGTAATGAAGAAAATGCAAATCAAAACCACAATGAAATACCCCTCATATCAGTAAGAATGACCCATACCAGAACAATGGGCAAGTGCTGGTATAGATGTGGAGAGAAAGGAATATTCTTACACTGTTGGTGGGAATGTAAATTGGTCCAGCCATTATGGAAAACTGTGTGGAGGACCTTCAAACTACTGAAAATGGAACTATCATTCCATTCAGCAATCCTACTTCTGAGAATCTACCCAAAGGACACCAAAACACTAATTAAAAAAGATACCTGTACTCGGATGTTTATTGCAGCACTATTATAATGGCCAAGATATGGAAACAACCCAAATGGCCCCAAACTGACAAATGAGTGGGAAAAAAGTGGTATATTTATATAGTGGAATACTATGCTACAATCAAAATTGACAAATATGAAACATTTGTGATAATGTGGATGAACCTACAGGGAATCATATTAGCAGAAAGAAATCAGAAAGAAAAAAACAGAAATCATATGATCTCACCTATAGATAGGACATAAGAATAACAAATAAAAAGACAAGAAAAACCCATAATAAGCTGACAGTGGAGCAAAGGCAGGCTGCTAGGGGAGGGAATGGGGGGAGGGAAAACCCTTCCATTTTAAATAACATTTAACAGCACCTTTCTACTTACTAGATATGATGCTGCCAGATACTAGAATAATTTAATAAATTTTATTGCATATTTAAAATTAGTCTGGTTGGACTTTTGCTTTTTTTACAACAGCTCCCAAGTTGGTGACTACACTGAGATGCCATAAGGATGATACACCCCAATTTCATGGGAGCAGGAGCTCAGGACCCTTCCAGATATATATATACTCCTTCATCTGGCTATTTATTTATTCCTTGTAATAAACTAGTAAACAGGAGTAAAATGTATTCCTGAGATCTGTGATCCATTCTACCAAGCTTTTGAAACCAAGGAGGGGGTAGTGGGGATCCCTGTCTAATAAACAGTTGATCAAAACAGCAGGTGATCTGACAGTTGAGACTGCTATCTAAAATATCTGAGACAGAACTCTTAAATTTGAGGTGTCTAGTGCTAACTCCAGGTAGTTAATGTCAGAATAGAATTGAATAGTAGGAAACCTAGTTGGTATCTACAGGATTTTGTAATTGGTTCATAGGGGGGAAAATCCCCATATCTTGGGTTATGAGTAAAAACACTTCAGTCCTGGTTAAGTATAACTCTCTGATCTTACCATTGTCAAAAAAAATTAGCATTTAGCAGTCTTATAGTTTCCGTGTGTGTGTGTGCATGCACACACCAACATGTACATGTATAATCATGAGAAGTTTAGAATAATGGATTTGGTGAAAACAGGTGTGAATCTAGGTGTTTCCTCAAATGTTCCAGTTCTAATTTTAATCTTACTGTAAACCTTCTCCTTTGTATCCATTATTCCCTTCAAGTAAACATCAAGTTAACCCACCTCTTTTGAAAGCCAATATCAATTGTACCCCACTCAATTATCTTTCTACTTAGTTCTGAAGCTATTCCATTTTCTAATATATCCGGCAATATAGTAGAGAGCTAAGGAGTTGTTTCAAGCCTCAAAGACATGATATAATTAGTCATGTGAAATTAGATAATCACTTGGGTCACAGGCTGTTTAAAAGATGGATTTGAGCTACATAGCACACAAAGATTCACAGAATCACTTAGGCCACAGCTTTTACAGGCTGTGTAAAAGATGGATTTGATCCATGAAGAAAAGACAAAACAAGCCAACAACCAAATTGAAGCACACAACCTGGGGGGGAGAGGACATGGGACAGGGTGGGAACTGTCAGGGAGGGAGGTTGAACCCCAGAGATCACAGAGATGTGAAATTTATATATAAATAAATTATTTTTTAAAAAAAGATAGATTTGAGGTACATAGCACACAAAGACTCAGATTCAGTCAAATCTAGATCCAAACAACTTTCTTTCCAACACTTGTTTGAAAGTTTGAACAAGTAACTTACCCTATCCAAACCTTCATTTATTCTTTAAGACATGTGGGCAAGTGTTTTCAATAGTGATGTTTATAAAGTGTTCAATGTAAAGGTTGGCACATAATAAGGACAAGTGGCAAACACGAAATTTAATTGCGAACTTTAGCTCGGACTGAGTTGCTAAAGGGGGTGGGGAAGGAGCGCACCTGGAGCGTAACCGCACCGACCCCAAAGTCCCGAGAGCAGACTGAAGCTCTCGGGGACAAAAGAGTCACTTGCAAAGGGGACTCCAACCTGGCTGAGAGGAGCAACTAGCACACCAGCACCTGGGGGAGGAGACCACGCAGAACAGGTAGGCTTCCTACCTAGAGCAGCCTGTGGCGTCTCCCGGTCGGTCGCCAGGGAAACAGCCGGGAGGCAGGCAGATAGGCCATTTGCATCTCTATGGACCCTGGCTATTCAGCCTAACTTTAGCTCGGACTGAGTTGCTAAAGGGGGTGGGGAAGGAACTCACCTGGAGCTTAACAGCGCCCACCCCAAGCCCAAAGCCCACCCCAAAGCTACGCGGCACCAGCGCAAACTCAGAAAACAAGGACATTCACTACAAAAAGCACATAAGCAGCGTTAAATACAACTATATAGGCTTCAACATGCCTACTACTAGAGTGGTAGTCACCCAATACGTAGAGCAGATCCGAAAGGAAAACACAGGAAAAAAGGAAGAACACAAACACTCAAGCAAGCCCTAAGAAAAATAACTCACCACCTAAGGATAAACAATTTGAAAAAACCAACATGGATGACATCAAAGAAATG